>VYZW01028507.1:78355-138636 GCA_013401315.1 Balaeniceps rex
CAAGGATCCCAATGACTAAAACACCTCTGTAACACTTATGCTGAGAAACTAAAACTCAGGTCTCCTACTTCGTTGACAAGCTAGTTAACAAAGCCCTCCTGCAAAAGGTGGGAATATTGCTGTTGCAGCTGCCAGCTTGTTTTTCAAAAGAATCATTCCTGCTTCGTTATCATCCAGAAAGGGCTATGCCGACTACCTCTGAGTGAAACAGATGCTTTTAGTGCCTACTGGTTCCCTAGATAGTCCATAACAACTTGTCTAATGTAACTGGGCTGTATTCCTATGGAAGTACTTACGCTCCCTAGGCTGTCAGTGAAGAGAAGTATACACCTAAACTAGATGGGTAGGGTCTCCTTTTTCCTTGGTCCTGAGACATGAACTCTCTCCAGTGATTATAATGGGGAATTCAGGTGGTTTTCCTCAGGGGCCAGATCACCCTGCAAAGCTTAACCTTAACATACAGGTGAAAGTTTGTGTCCAAGTGACGCACAAGTGCTATTTGCTCAAGTATTAAAAAAGTTTTACGAGTGTAATAGAGATACCACTGCCTCCAATGTAGCACAACATACTCTCATTACAGCTGAGTTAGGGAATGAAAATTTCATAGCAGGTATGACTAATCTGTACTTTACTGTAAGTATCTGGAGTCTTAGTGACCTCCTGATTTTGCAGTTTTTCCCACCGAAAGTGATGTTTATGTACTGAGCTGCATGGAGGAAAAGGCGTAGATTAGGGAATAACTTCAAATGCTTTGGCTATCCTAGATGCATTAATTTTTCATTACCTCATTTATGAAAAAGAAAAAAAATACCCAAAAACCTGAAGTAAAACTAAAGTATGTAATGAGGACATTCCAAATCAGGCAAAGAGAAGATCAAGCATTTTCTTTTGGCAGCACTCTTAATTATTACCAGTAAAGTCCTATTTATTATCATCATAATTATTCTTTATCCTTTTTCTTTAAAAATGATCCAGATTGTTTCCCCAAATATGTATTTTTTTTCTGTTTGACAGAGGCTAGATTCACTCACGGCTGAAAGAAATCAAAGTTTAGACAAAAGAAATAAAATTTTTTTAAAAGCCTGTGCTCTGTAGTTACAATTTGGTTCCAGAGATGAATTGCAAGTACAGACTTGGGCCTTACATTCGTACTGACTGAATGGGAATCCTAACAAGTGAAACAGTGTACTCTGCAATGCTTATTTTCTTTTTGAACTGGTGACAAATGAGAACTACTGCTTCAAGTTAGTCTTACAAATGGCAGGAATAAAACAGAACAGTGCAAACGTTTGCCTTTGAATAGTGGAGACTCAAAGCAAACTAAGGTGAAAATGGTGTCCGGCAGGGTAATTCAGATCAGGAAAGTCATCCAACTCCATAGCAGCTTGACCCTAACATAGCCCCAGAGGCAATGCTACAGCTGCCAGCTAGACAGCTAGCCAAGAAGCTAGCAGAGATGCAAGCCAAGAAGCCATCCATGAACCCACATGCCAATGCAGGAAAGCTATATTCCAGAATTTGGCATCTGGGTCCTCCAGCTGCCAAACATCTCCCATCTGGCCGAGCCTGTGGAACGAGGTGTTAAAAAGAACAGGGGTAAATTATACAAGAGCAAAAGCAGCACCATTTGCGAGATACCAAGGACGAAGAGGCATGTTGTGCCTGCCAACATCTGAAACTCACACGTAATACCACTTTGTCACCAGTGAAATGGTGGATCAGGGCACTTCTGGATCAGGTGAGGCAGTATGGATAAAATGCTCAACATTTTACAGGAAAAGAACAGTTAGACATGTATGAACTGGGGCAACAGTCTCAGCCTGTGGCCATCCACGGAGGTCAGCAGATGCAGAACATCTGTGTGGGATCGATTTTGAGTAAAACTTACAGCTTTTAGTAGATTTCATGAGCACAATAAAAAAAGGGGAAAGGAGCCTACAAAAAATGTTTCTTCAACACTTTGTGATCCATTCTGTTCCCAACACCACAAAGAAAATCAAATATCTAATAATGTTTCTGTACTTTCATAACTAGAATACCATAATTTTGAGTGTAATTTTATGGAAGAATAACTTCTTGAAATTTAGTGGAAAAAGATAACTTTAGTAATACGAAATTGAAAAAAACCCCAAAACTGGGCAAGCAAGAAATTTCATTAAAATGAAATATATACACTCGCATAGCTGTGTTTCATTGTAGCAGAATTCACTTCTGACAAGCAGTTACTGTTCCTAAACTGCAATAGCACTGTACTCTAAGAAGCAAGACCAGCCGTGAGAAATACTCCTAGCAGTGTGAGCAGTTTTAAGTGCACCATAAGAATTCACACTTTCAAATGATACACTGACTTAAATATTCATCTCAGTGGCCTCGTTTCCACCTTTCACTCTACAGACAGGTCCACATGGCCTAAACGAGGTTTGACAGATGTCACTTTCTTGAACAATTTGGTCCTTTATTTTAAAAAGACATAGAAGACCCTGTATCTCTCTTCCAAGTTTCTCTTTTTATTAGCACCTATTTGCCTCACCAAAATATTACATTCCAGTCTCATCTCACTCCAGTCAGAGCCAACAAACTTTCAGTGGTTTAGAACTGGTCCATGTGATGACTTATGCCATCTTCATCTACATCTAACCATGCATGTTGTTCAGGGGGCCTCATTAGTAAGATCTCATATTCATTGTTATGGTATGCGTAAACTCTACTTGTAAATTCACAAGCAATTTTTTGAGCAAAATACTGACAACTTTAAGAAAAGACCAACAAATTGACAACATAAGCCTCCTTCTTGAAAATGCTTCCTGTAGAATAGAAGCTAATATAATTGGTGATTATATAGAATATGATTGCTAATTTCAGCTAAAGGAGCCTGCCTTCAAAATTATAACTGCCATATAAATTTATTTTAGAAACACAACATTTTGGGACACCAGTAGGCTCTTCAGAATAATTTCTGAAGTTGCACTGATAATTTCAATCAGAACAAAGAAAATTTAAAGGATTTTTTAAAAATAAACATATCATCTCAATTTCATACCCAAAGAAACCTTAAAAGCTTTGTATTGGCTTTAACTGAGAAGTTGTTGCTGCTACTTTGAAAATGTTTGAGCAATAAGATCCTGCAAATTTTTAATATAAATATACCAGCTGTAATGCAATTAACTGCAAATTGGAGATAGGAGTAGATTTGAGGAACGATTTCTGTATTTGACTACTCATTAGCAATTTGGAAGTGTAATTGCTCTTAAACATGTCACCTTCTTAATTTTATTATGAAGCTTAGTTCTTCTTATAAATGTGAAGAATTAGATTTATTCTGCAACTTATTTGCTTATACTGAATGTGTGAAGTTGTTTTTCCTTCTGTACTCCACAGATAGAGGGCCCATGGATTACTAAGAGCAGATAAAGCAGTGAGTTGATGGGTTTACACTTGTCACACAATGAACATGACTCTAAAGGAATCTTTTTAGGGGCCTACAAAACCAAGAAAAGAAGCGGGGAGGACAAACAAGCAAACAAGCACTTGTCCACTGAGAGTGGACATTTCATTGCATGCTATTTTAAAACCCAATAAAACAAGAGCAATGAATCCAGCAAAAACAGGAACCCTATCAGCGTTGGTATATCCCTTCTGTCATATGACATCATTTCTACTCAGGCAAGTGAGGCGAACCTGAGGCACCTTATGGCATCACAACACTTGCTGAAACCTCCCAGTCACTCCCCCACTGGATTTGTATATAAACTCTGCACTCTAATGCGGGGCATCTACTAGGTGCATTACACAATAAGGTTTTAAAATTTTGGCCTCCTTGAAGAAAAGGCAAGGAGACATTTGCAAAGACCTCTTCCTGCATTTTACAGCTTTGCTTGTCAACTGTTTCATGGTAACTGGCAATGACCCATTATAACACGAGCTATGTTGATTCACATTAACTTTGTTATTCAATTTCAGTAGACTATTTTGAACATTCGAAACTGCATTATCAAACATCAGACAGGTTATTGTTTTTCTGTTCTTGTATTTTAGTCATTGGGATTTGGAAAAAAAAATTGCAGCTTTCCCATGATGCACATCACCACCCTCCCAGCCCCAAAATGTAAAAAGCAATAGGAAAAATCAACTTTGGACCTTGCCCAGCTCCACGTATCCCCCAGCCATGACATAAAGAGGGAAAGAAAGCTGAAAAGCACTGCTACTAGACTTTGTCAATAAAACAGAACATTATATAATACACAATAAAATGCTTCATACCTGGAGTTGAAAAAACGAAAAGGGTTAACAGCTGACCTGGCACAGCCCCACATGCTCTCTCTGGAAATTGAACACAGACAATTAGGAATTTTAAGTTACCCCAAACAATTGCAGGGGACTTAGACAAGCTTGAGGAACACTTACTGCAGAGTAAGCACATAGCCTCAGTGTGGAAGGGACTTCAGGATTTTCCCATTAGCTTAAAACTCCTTCTTAAACTGAAATTGCTCTGTAGAGGTCCCAACTAATGCTACGCAAATCATTAGGAGCTCTGCCATTAATTTGAATGGGACCAGAGTCAAAGCTTAAGGGCCCAGGTGTCACTTAGTGGTAATTCTGGATCATGGTGGATCATATTTTCTCATTAAAAAATAATCAGTGACCAAGAGGAAAACATTAATGAGAATCTAGAGCAGGCAGACATTGCACAAAGAGGAAATAGAGGCTGGAGCGAACGTCCACTCCCAGAATTCTGCTGCTTAAGTAATATTATTCCCAACACATCACTGAAAAACCTAGCCTTTAATGCTTTTTACTTCAAACTGAGACTCCAGGGAAAATAGATAATCTTCTAGAATATTATTTGGAATATCGAACAACACAAATATACGACGTCATAGCTGTATAAACTCCTATGTTGGGATTTGGACTATGTGGAATGCTCCTTTTCACTGACAAATTCTGATCTACTGCATGTGCTCAAACAAGAAGCATCATACAGCTGGCTTTTGGAAACGGTTCCACCACGTTAGGAAAAAAAAAAAGAAAAACCTGTAGAAAGCCAAGTCCATGAATAACCCCCTTCAGTCCTTCTCTCTGTGGTTTAGACCTCAAATGTACCATGAAATTAGTCTGAGGCCAACGCCCAAGAAACTAGCAAAAATATTAGAATAACAACATGAATCATAAAAATGTTCTAGCACACTAGCAGTTGAATGCATTTGCACTAGAAACATTTTGGATGCTTTATAATGCTCAATTAAAACGGACAGGTTGGCATAGTAATTGTTGAAAGTTAAAAGGAAATTTTCAAAGCAACTTCTCTTGATTTATATAATTGCACTTTCCACTGGCCCTTGGAAACCTACAAATAATCTATTTTCTCCCAAGATTTTGCACTGCGTCTTTTGACCCTCTCACATTTCCTTGCTTCAAGTGTACAGTAAATATTGCTCTTCTTTACTGTTTGCCTGATTTTGCCATTTGTTAAATGTTAAGATTTCTGATAATGACAGAAAGATATCAAGATGACAAAATGATGTAAAGAATTTTCAAAGTCTAAGTTATTAGCTCTATCACAGCCTGACACTGTTTTTTCCTCCCTCTTTTTCCACTCTCTGTGTAGAGTCTCTTCCTTCTTCAGAAACATCTCAGGTACCTGTCCCATGGTATCACTAGGTACAGATTTTCTTTCACAGTTGTGTCACTACCTAATATAGGGGACAAAATCTCCCCTTCCCCATTAGCCCTCAACCGAAATCAATATGCACTGGAAAAATGGCAACTGGAAACCATAACATTGACCGTTCTCTCCCATGTCAATTAATTTATAATCATCTCTATGTCTTATTGGAAAAATACTTATTCCTACAGCTGATACAAACAGTAATACATTACCCAAAAGTCATGACTAAATTTTGTACACTTCTTTTCATAAAGGTCCCTTTTTAACAACTAAGCAATAGGGCAGGCAAAAATACAGTTGGTGAGGATGAGCAGTATTTGCATGCTGAATTTTTGTCAGTGGGAAATTTAGCAGACAACTAAAGCTCTGGTTAGAACCTACAGTATCCAGGCACTGAAGCAAAAGACACCCAGACAGCCTCCAGCTAACCTCACAGACACCTAAAACTTACATGTTCCTCTCTGTTTGGCCTGAAAGCCAAATGGCTGTGGCCTCCCACCCAGCCTCTGCTCTGATCCAGAAACCGTGGGGAGAAATGCCCAACCCGTGCCTCTGGGGCTTGAACCTTATCTGTGCTATGAAAATGGCTAAACCACACCTGAAAACACAGATTCAGCATAAAAGGGATCTGTAACAGTCACTTCCCAATCCAAAATACGAGTGTAGGAGGAAAAAGAAGAGGAAAAGGACGCTGTAGGACCACTCCTGGATATCTTTTGCATCCTAGTCTTGCATTCCAGAATTGGCAAATGTAGGTATCTGACTTCCTGGAGTCAGTGCTCTAACCACTAGGTTTTTATGCCAGACGTGGGTGGCTGCATCACTGCTGCTGCTGGCCATCACATTTTTAAACAGAGTGAAGGCTGGTAAGAAGAGGACAGCATGGTCTAGGGTTTAAAACAGGTCAAAACAGGTAAGCTCAGAACAAAGTACTTGATCTCTTATTTTCCACAATGGGAAGTTGGGAACGTAAGCTGTTATTTTTTTTTTTTCCAAACTGTATTTTAACGAACAACTACAGGTCAGAAGCCCAAGCTCCAAAGAGAGCAGAGATGACTTGTAGCCAAGTACCTAGCAGGTAAGCAGAGCCAGCTCTAGCTGGTTGCTCTGCCCGTTGAACTTCAGAGCATTTAATTCTGTGTTGATTATATTGTGGGAGTGTTGATGCCTTGTGCAGGTGCTCTGAAACACTGCTGGACCAATCACCTATTTTATAACCTCACAACGCCTCCACCAGACCTCCCACGAAGCAGGCAAACTGCACCTCATCTCAAGTGCCTGCGCTGTTATGGTTCATCTTGGTTCTGGGTACTTGCAGTATTTCACACGTTGCAAGCATATGGGGATAGCTGTACATCTATGCCATGCAGTATATTGTCAAGGATGTACCTGTTACAGAACTGCATGTACTCTGTAGTTCCTCTCAAGCAAGAGGAAAAACACGTTTTATTTTGACTATGCCTGAGTAGCGGCTAATAATCTCAGAAGCGATGTGGTGATACAGACAGCAAGTAGTTTGGAAGTGGAAATATTGAGTGCAAAAGGAATCAACCTGTTCAGCTGAGTAAATAATTTTCAGCAAATAATTAATTATACAAGGTTATCCTGTTACTCTGCTTTTGAAACTTTTATGACTGAGATTGCGGTCATTATTCCAGTTCCTCCTGTGAACTTATTTATAAATGGTTTGACTCTTTGGCCCTGATAAGCAACTGATCACAGAAATAGCAATGGACATCAGTTCTTAAGAGAATCGCCATCGTGACTTCTATGTGAAGCGATCTGTCTACCTGACAGCACTGTGTGTCCCTGATATATCACGCAGTATCCCAGCCCTATGCTAAATGTTGTAATTTTTAATGCAAATAATTGAGGGAGATATTCTGACAAGACCAACACTCCTGCTGACTTTTAATGAGTACATAAATGCAAGTTATTTCTTTTCATGCCTGCCGGCAGCTTCTGGTCATTTCCACGTTATTTCATTTTTCAGGCTCCGTTTGCAACACTGGAGATTTCTGCCAGCAGCAGATACTGTCGACAGGCCTTAGGATGAGTACTTCTTAGGGCAGCCTCTGACCTCAGTACCTGCCAGCCTGCTCCTTACTGCCTGAGCTTAGCGATAGATGCTAGGCAAGAGTGGCTTGGCCATTGCTGCCTCATCTGATCCACCCTGCGCTCTTCCGTATTTTCTGCCTGCCTCAGTTTTCATATTTCCTTGCACCACTGTACCCTGTGCCAACTCAGTATATTCACCAAGCTGAGTGGTGCAGTTGACACTCCTGAGGGATGGGATGTCATCCAAAGAGACCTGGACAGGCTGGAGAGGTGGGCCTGCGCAAACCTCATGAGGTTCAACAAGGCCAAGTGCAAGGTCCTGCACCCGGGTTGGGGCAACCCCCGATATCAATACAGGCTGGGGGATGAGGGGATTGAGAGCAGCCCTGCGGAGAAGGACTTGGGGGTACTGATGGACGAAAAGCTGGACATGAGCCAACAGTGTGCACTTGCAGCCCAGAAGGCCAACCGTATCCTGGGCTGCATCAAAAGAAGCATAGCCAGCAGGTCGAGGGAGGTGATTCTGCCCCTCTACTCGGCTCTGGTGAGACCTCACCGGGAATACTGCATCCAGCTCTGGAGCCCTCAGCACAAGAAGGACATGGAGCTGTTGGAGCGGGTCCAGAAGAGGGCCACAAAAATGATCCGAGGGCTGGAGCACCTCTCCTACGAGGACAGGCTGAGAGAGTTGGGGCTGTTCAGCCTGGAGAAGAGAAGGCTGCGGGGAGACCTTATTGCGGCCTTTCAGTACTTAAAGGGGGCCTATAGGAAAGATGGGGACAGTCTTTTTAGCAAGGCCTGTGGTGACAGGACAAGGAGCAATGGTTTTAAACTAAAGGAGGGTAGATTTAGGCTAGATATAAGGAAGAAATTTTTCACAATGAGGGTGGTTAAGCACTGGAACAGGTTGCCCAGAGAGGTAGTGGAGGCCCCATCCCTGGAAACACTCAAGGTCAGGTTGGACGGGGCTCTGAGCAACCTGATCTAGTTGAAGATGTCCCTGCTCACTGCAGGGGGGTTGGACTAGATGTCCTCTAAAGGTCCCTTCCAACCCAAAGCATTCTATGATTCTATGATTCATTCTATTCTATATCCCAGAAGGGTAAATAAATAAAAACATAACTCAAAACTTCATTCTTGACACATCTTTTGTTTGTCACGGCTATAACGATGAAGGTGCTTGGCTTGACTCTGAAACATGTGACTATGGTAACTTCTGACACACCTCAGGATTAGATGTGATTATCTCAGCCATTGCGTTGCTTTATTCCTTGTTTCAGCCTTCAGTTCCTTTCATTTTGGCTAGAGTAACTTCATACATGTGGTGGCTTTAAGCTCCAATTATCCTTTTCTGGATGTGTCCAAAACAGTAACACTCATGTCCTCAGTCACATACACATGGAGAACGACACCTCCTTGGCACACAGGCTCAGCCCAAAAAAACTCTTCCATATCCACCATCCAGGAACTTCCTTTTACTCCTCTTTATCTCCGGTCTAAAAAGAACTTGCTGTGAGAAATGAGGTTGCGGTGGAGACACTGCTAGTGAAAAAGGATTGAACTAATAAAGGGGAAAACCTAGCACAATCTTTTCCCATTGTGCAAAGGAAAAAGGCAGAAAAAAAGTGGGTTGGTTTTTTTTTTAGGTCCCTGTATTCACATGCTCACTCAATTATGCCTTGCTAAACAGTGTTCCTCTCTTAATAGTACCCTCCTTTGCATGCAGTTTACATACCTGTGACCTACACAACTTTTTTTGTGTTTTTGCATGCATTGATCTAAACACTCAGGAAACATTTTTCCATAAATCAGTATAAGCACTGCTATTAAGATTTAATTGTGCTGCATGTTTGTCTGTCACAAAATCACAGGAACTGCCTTATGGAAAAGGAAAGATAAAAACTTATCTGATCTAGATAATGAAAAAAGAGGTAATTTTGGCTCAAGTGACAGCAGAGGACAATGCTCTTTCTTATCAGTAAGTCAAGGTAGCAGTTCACTGAGGTAGTTTTATTGTGGCTTTTTCTGGCAGTGTTCTGCTATCTAATCCGCACTGATGAGTATTTGCTACAGCTCTGAATTTCTTAATGCACACAGCTCTGCCTCTGCTTTCTGTGCTGATTTAGAAAGAAAAATAAAGAAAAAGCTGAATAACGAATCACTGGGGAAACAGATGCCAAATAGGTGTACAAACTGCTAACTGGGTAGCAGTAATGCATAATGTTATTTATAATTCATTCTTCAGTGTCATGCTCTTCAAGCAATTACACAATGCCTGCCTCCCTATCAATAAAATGCATTTCACATATCTAACCACTAATGACTCAAGCTTCACCCTGGAGCAACACATTGTAGTGGATTAAGCATGGGACTAGAAGGCAGACATTCCTGATCCCAGCTCATCCTCTGCTTTGCTGCATGGCCTTGAGCAAGTCACTAACCTGCAGATAATTATAATATTTGAACACACAGGGGACCTGTACAATTTAATTAGCTAATGTTTGCAAAGCACTCCAAAGATAAAAAGTGCTATATGAATTATAATCATACACTATTGTTTTGGGGCATTTTATTCCAAAGCACATTTGTGTAAACATGTTTAGTAATGTAAAATCCCAATAATGGCAAAGTTTGATAACTACTTCGAAATGATTGGCACTTCTTAGACAAAAATTTAAATTAATTAACGAATATTTTTGAGAAGACAATTATATGAGACAATTCAATGTAGACACTGAACTGAAGCTGGGAAAGAAGATCTTTGAAAGTTTGCTTGTGATGGATAAAGGTAATGAAAGAGACATACAGAAAGGTATCTATGGACCCCTACATGTTACAAATACATCTTTTGTTGCACCATGCTGGTCCTCAAAATAGCCTAAGTGTTGAGTTACTTTTTTTCTTTTTAGCATCCACACTGCTGTTACAGTTTTAAGATTAATTGTTAGACCCAATGAAGTTAATGGTAAAACTCCTCTGGACTTTAGCAGAGCCAGGATTCCTTCGTTCTTCCAGCTCATTATGCACTTAATTTAAATATTTCTCTTAAAAGGAAAATATTACTCCTAGCAATGGTGTGATAAAATATGTATTGAAGAGCAATGTCTAGCACTTCAAAGTGACTCAAAAGAAGAGAACAGAAATCCTAATGGCAATGTCCTTGCTCTAGATTCATCTACTCAACAGTCATGGTAACTTACTGTTCTAGGGGAGATAGGAAAACATAATTTTGTGTAGACCAGGCTAAAAGCACTTTTATTTTCAAATTAGCTTTCTTCAGGGAACAATTTGACAATATCCCTATCTCCTAATACACTGTCATTTAAGCAATACCGTCCTTTCAAAGCAGGGAGAGACGTCAATTTCTTTGTAGAAGCTGCTTTTGATTTACAGTTGCCGTCCACCTGGCACTTGTTCCTAATGATCGCTGGCTGATGGGAAATCTGTTATCCTGGCAAAAGGCTCTGGGACATATACCGGCAAATTTCCACACCAAAAATTCTAGAATCTCTGGGCATGCACAGAATAGCATCCTTTGATTTTACTGCCCAACTGTCAAGTTATTAAACTTTTTTTTTTTTTTAAATATTGCGTATGCCAAAAAAAAAAAAAAAAAAAAAAAACAGAAAAAGAACCTTTTTAGAATGGTATAAGTCCATTTGGATTACTGAAACCAAAGTTTCATAGTTAGTGCCTAAAGAGCAATTCCTGAAAGTATATAAGGCTTTCAAGCTCTTGCAGTAGAAATCCTTAGTACAGCTTTAGGCACATGCATTTTTATATACAGAGGATTCTGAGAATTGAAAGTCCACTAGAAGAAAGTTTGTAAAGTGCCATATAAATACACTGTAGAAGAAGTCAGTACTTCTTTAGTGAGTTATCTGAACCGCATGTATGTAGGAGAAATCACACTGATAGTAGTTGCATAGGCCCAAAGTTTAGATGTACCGGTTTAGTTTCTTCTTGAGTCACAGACTTCCAGCATGGCCTTAGAAAGTCATGTAGAGGGGGATTCCTCATATATAACTTCAGCAATGTTAAGATTTATCACTCTTCCCAAGCCATTTGTCCAGGCTCTTTTATAAACATTGGGGAAGGCAGGCACCTCCAAAAGGTAGATGATCACAACTGATGAGATGATTGGACCTAGAAGTATTCACATCTCTCCACGGAGAAATCCAAAATACTTGAGCCTAACTTTTAGATAGATTACATTGTGAGAGATGAACCTTGCTGCAAGGATATGTCCAAACTGGACAGTCCAGTACTGCCCAGAGGTTCCCTAAGCTAGCTGAGACACAGCACACTTCTGCCAGCTCAGTGGTGCCCTTGGGTCATTAGCCAGCTTCCGACCAAGCAACACTTTTCACTGCAGAAACCTTTTATATTCTGCCACAGGATACATATCTGAGACTGCTGACAAACAATAAAACAAAAATAGAACAGAAATATCCCTGAAATAACAACACAGTGGGGCCATCAACCATAATACAGATGACTGCCTGCCTTACAGGGCTCTACATCACCAGTGTCTTTCACGTACGTATCTGCATACACACCTCTCTCTCTATTAATGTCTAGTAAGTCAGTTCAGTTTGTAGAGTGACTCTCGAGGAGGCTGATGTGAAGCCCCATGGCATAACGGCCTGTGGGGACATGGGAGGCCCAAGGGCAGTTCTGCTTTCTGAGTTTGGGGTCCAATTTCCCCCCAGGAGCGCTGCAGCAGCTGTGCGATCTTCTGCTCTAAAGCCTTACTGCAATGGAAAAATGCATCCCAGACTTTGGAAATCTTCATGAGAAAAGTAAAATTGAAACCGATTGTATTCCCACAATTTTGCTTTAGACAAATTAGCATTCTCCAGTGAAAAAACCCACTTCATTGCGAGATTCTGGACCAGCACTAGTCAGTTCTCCATCTGTAAGATCACGGTCCACTTGTGTGCCAGTTTTAAAATGAGCATTTGTTCACGGAGGGCGGGTGTACCAGAGGAGAGAGAAACAAAGTTCACACCCTTGCTTATGTTTCTTGGAGACTCAGGACAAAGTATTTTGTCTGTAACTAGAAGAAAAAACTGAGGTGAAAGTTCCCTATAATGAATAGCACAATGGTAGTAGCAATGACTGCAGCTGAAGCAGGAAAACAGGCAATATCAGTGTAGAGAATAAATGGCTGATGGGAACACAGTTATAAACCTCAAAAGAGATAAAAATCAACCACAGAAGTTGATTTACACTGAAGAAGAGAAGGGAGGAAAAAAAGAGATCTAAGGAGAAAAATTCAAGGCTTTAAAAATACATACCAATTTAAGAGAGTACATTGGTACTGTGGCTATGCTGTCTGTCTGCTGTGGAAGCTCTTTTTTCGCTAGTGCAGTATCCAAAACTATCTTTCACTGTATTGCAATGATACAATCCAGCAGAATTTAAAAATAAAGTAAGATGATCACATTAGTATCAATGTACCAATCACATAACGTAGCCAAAGAGAATGGCAGGTAGGGTCAAAGCCCCTAATCTCATTTGCATACAAGCACTCAACAGCACCCAGCTCAGCACAAAGAAGAGTTCACGCTAAAGGTCACCATGGTCACATCCAAATGACAAATCACATTTCTATGAATTAACTGCAGCTATAACTACAAGTATCCAGGATCCCCTCTCTGAATTTTCTGTCTCTCCATCACCCCGGAAAAACAAGAAGCTATCTTAAGCATCATCAGTTTATATGCACAGTCCATCTTCTCCTTGACATCATTTGAAAGAAAAAAATGGTTTTGTCAAAGGGGTTCCCTCCGCCTACAACCCCTAAGGAGAAAAAAGTCTAGAGAGAGAGAAAGAGGAATTTCTGGATCTTTGGAGTTTTACCGATACACCGACCAAAAGTTCATGCTAAAAATCACCCTCTGCCTCTCCCGCTTCTGCCCTCAGCCTCTGCAAGGAGAAGATCTCATATCGTGTGTGTTCAGGGAGAGAGAGCTGCATGCTGTAAAGTAATGTATTTTACTGTGCAAGTGTACAGGGAAAGAAGATGAATGTCCTGTTCAGGGTCTGCATTACTATGTACCATGGAGATGGCTTCCTGAGCCCTGCTGCACCAGGGCTACCGAGGGATGGAAGGGCTGCCAGGCTGAGGGAACAGCACGCTGCCTCCGAGGGGGGCCCTTAAAAAGTTTTACTGGTCTTCTAGGGCTTGACTAACACCTTCTCTTCCCTTGGCTTCATAAAGATTTCTAGAGCGTATCTGAGATTTGACCCTGAATATATGATGTTATTCTTGCCGTGTAATAAGCGTCAGTGGTGTCGGGCGTATAGAGGCAAATCTGCTCTTTGTTAGAGCGCTACGCGCCAAAATGAGTTTGTAAAACACGCTACAAAAAGGATGAAATGCTGCTTACAATGCAAAGCCCACTGAAATCTACATAGTGCTGCAGTATTTATTATCAGCCCAGAGCATATTATCTGAGATTAATAAATTATTCTTAGTCCCTATTATGGTAAGGCATAGCAACTGCCATAAAGCAGCACTGGCACATAAAGAAATTTCACCAAAGTACCCTGCTTGAAATAATGACTTTGTTTATCTATAACTTTACATTATTGATTGGGTTTGCTGAACTGAAGAGGGACTATGAAGTCATTCCAAAAGAACTACTGAGAAGTCTGGAAGCTCAGCCAATATAAAGCTAGCAGCAAGAAGGCAATTTCCCTGAGAAAAAAATAGTCATACGTGGTTATTTTGTAAATGTGCAAGCAAATTACATTCTGTTTAAGTAAGTAAGAACTAATGTCAAACATGTGGCTCTTAGTGTCTGATTGTCACAATTTTTAAGTAGGAATTTTTTTCTTGTAAGACTGTAGTGGATCTGAAACAAAGCAGCAGCACAGGAGGATGCCTTCCAGTTTCAGAGGACATGAAAAGCAAAGCTTTCATATAGGCATTCCAGACTGTCCTATGACCCAGGCACACAAGGGTAATTTCCAAGACAGCAAGCTTAAAAACGTATGTATTAAAAAAACACTTCCTCCCCAAACACTGACTAGTTGATTTCCTTCAGCTCGTGGTTAAAACCTTGGCATTGCTAACCCCACCTGGCAGATTTAGATCCAAGGGAAGATGTCGGAGCATTCAGTATCGTCCTGTCACTCCCAGCTTCTGGTACACTGACTCCCCAGTCAGGCACCGTGGATTGCCTTACCCTCACCTCACACCAGATATCTGCAGTGCTGACACGTGTGTCCCAGGCAGCTGTCTGCATCGCCTGCAGTCAATGGAGAGGAACAGGCGCTCATGGGCTTGAGTCTCTCTCTCCCTAAATTAGACAGCTAGAACAGGTCAAAAGAATTACCGCCTGGACACACCAACTGCCATCCAGCCCGTACGCAGGGAGGCAAGATAACTAGCTTGGATCCAGATACCTACGTTGCAGATGTCTAACTATGCAAGATGAATCCTGAACCCCACAGACAGCACACAGGGAAAGTCAGAAGCCTCACCAAGGCAATGCCCCACAGCCCCACACATTGCACAGGACCGACCCAAAGCAAATACCTACCACAGGGTATTTGAAATCCCTTTCTGCTCCTGGAGAATAGGCAGCAATAGATAAATATATATACATACATATATATATTTATAATCCTTATGCAGGGTAATTTAAAACATTTCTGAAAACCAACTACAAAAAGGTCAACTGTTATCTCGCACCTGCCACCAGCATCTACAAACTAGGCTTGGTATTTTGTTTAAAAAAGACAAGACTGCACAACAGCAACCCAGTATTGAAGGAAAGGATACTGCCACCCCTTTGGAGGCTCTATGCTGTACTTCCCAGCCACTATCCCACAAGAGGAGAAGACTCCCTCTCAGAAAGAAGTTATTTTTTGTTGTTAACTGTATAACTATTCACAAGAAAGAGCCTACAAGCTCACTTAAGAAAGAACACACTCTATGGGACAGTCTTCTAGACTCTGAGGTCCAGCCTACCTCACTTAGGCACTTGGCTTAGACCTACGCTTTATTGCCTACTGAAGCAGTCTTTCTATGCATGCCCCTACGCTGCCCAGTTATTCAGCAGAACAGTAGGTGCCTTTCCACGTCGTCAGAGGAAATTCCTGTCTGCTAAGTTTAGACACTGGAATTGAGCACACAGGATCTCCCTTCGGAAGGCTTCAAAGGCACTTTCCTTTCTGCAATAAGGGTACGTAGAATGTGGGCTTTTATTATTGGTGGACTGCTTTGCTAAACGTCTACTATTAAGGTACACATTAGATGCCTAAATTAAGAATAGGGCCTGCGTGTAAGGCACTATATTATAGACCAAGAAAGAAATGGATTGAGTGGAGTCGGTATAATGTGCTAATGTCTCTTTTCAGCTCAGCAGCTCTATGCGTGGTGTCTGTGACTGAGAATGAAGTAAAAAAGAAGACAAATTGCAGATCAGTCAAATTCGATTTTCCTAATGGGGCTTTTGAAATAAACTAACAGATTACTGTTTAAATAAAACCTGTAACAAGGATGAGTTGATGTTATATTATTAAATTTCTTAATTTAATTCTTAAGCTCCAGAGCCAGCCAAGTAATATTCAACACATTTACCTTCACAAACTGTGGAATGCATTGTGGAAAAGGTAAAAAAGCTTTTCATAGACCAATTCTCTAAGTGTTCAAGCAATATCAATTACAGAGAATAGTATCTGCCTGCCAGTCATATGTTAGAAGTATTTGCTAGCACCTCATGCTTCCTCTTCTCATTAATTAGACAGAACCATTTAGTACAAAATCGTGATGGGTTGTTTTATTTTTCTGGCTTATCATGTATGCTGTAAACTGAGAAAAAAATACTTAGCACTTCAGGGCCTGGTGTTGTAACTAGTGAATTCAAAATATGTGTGAGACCTGTCTATCAAGCAATAGGGTCACTGCTGAAGAAACCTTCCCTTCCTTTATCACCGTCAGAAGGGGAGCATGCTAACTGCAGTGAAAGCCAACGCCTTGCCTTGCCCATAGAGAACTCCCTCTCTGCTTAAGGGGAATATAGGTTTGAGGTTACTCGGCTTGACTAGAAAATGAATTAGTGGACGTCTGGTGAAAACCCAAAAAAAGTAGTTCCCCCGCAAACATGGCTTAGTTTCCTCTAAGCAAATAGGACATTGCTTTGGAAACATCAGCGCTTTTGGCTACTGATGGCCAGGAAACCAAAGCAGAACTAAGTACTTTTAGATAAGGCATTTAAAATGCATCTACAATAAATTATATAATAACAACGTCTAATGGCCTTTATTATATCCTTTCCTATTTAATAACATCCAGAATGCCCATATTTTCAACCTCTCAGATAAAGTAATGTGTTGTGGCTCTAGCACAGGCTTCAGTGCCTGGAGGCTCTAGTTCTATTTCCAGCTCTGCTTCAGACCTACAGGGTGACCTTTATGCATAACCTCATTTTCCTCACCTATAAAATGGGGATATTAATACTTATTTACCTCACAGTTTGTTCCCTTCCAGCTGCTACAGTGACTGAGCAAGCTCATGCATCTATAGAATTGCTAATGTTCATGATAAACTTTTTCTTTTTTTTTTAAACAAGCAATACAGACATTACATTAAGAAATTATTTGTCCATCCAGTGAATAAAGTACACAGAAAAATAACAGCAATGGAAAAACTGTTCAAAGCCCCTCGCTAATTTCCTTTCAATGACACTGTCCTTCAGGAGAAATGTAGGTAGTTCCTATTTGACAGCAACTAGAAGAAACTTCTTGATGGTGCTTTCAGTCAAGAAAGAAATTCATGTTTTTTGAGTGAAAGTCTAACCTGGTCTCCCTTTGGAGAGGAGGTTACTGCAAGCTTTGCATGTAAATAAAGGGGAAGAAACAATTTCAATTTGAAACTTTACCTAATAATGAGGATGGAGAGAAAGAAAGGAAAAGAGAATCAGAGAGAGACGAGAGATACAGCCATCTCTTCCTAAAGGGAACAAAGCTACACAGAAGAGATGGTGGCAGGTATGCCAGCCCGCAGCTGGGGGGACACCCCTGAGGTGCCGCTGAGGGACGGTGCCTCCATCAGCCAGGGAGCACCTTGGCAACACTCATCTTGCTCTGGGAATGTGATACTTACTCTTGTACTGCTCTGGCTATGGAGAGCGCTGTAGATCCAGTTTCATTAACGCTATCTAAGGTCACATTTGGCAGGTCGTCATCATCACTGTCACTTTTAATTTGTCTGGGAGATAGGCCTCGGGGGTCCATTTGTGCTGGAAAGAGACATATAATGGATTAATATGAGAGTGCTGAAATTAATCTCGTCCCAGAACAACATCAGGGTGCACAACACATCCGCTCGCTCGGGCCGGATGGCACCGCTTGTGCTGAGCTTCCCAAATCAGGTGATGGATTCGCAAAGGCATCTAGGAGTGCTACAGTGAGGCACAAGCCTTTCCAGCGGCGTGCAGGTGTGCGAACCCACACAGGCTACACCAATGCATTCGGCAGACCTGAAATGAAACTGCATATATAATATTCATCAAAAACTCAGCTTACCCTCAAGTTACTTATTCTGGGTGTCTTCAGAAAGCAAAGAGAAAGGGCTATGTCTGCTTTGCACAACACAGCACACTTGAGAGTAAATTTTACAGCAAAATTTCAGGAGCAATCTTTGATTTCAACTGTCCATCATAAGACACCAGGCTGGGACCCACGTCACTCTAGTTAACTAAAAGTTAGGTGTCAAAAAACCCTCAGTTGTACTGATTTCTGACTCAATTCACCACCAGCGTCAACCTCCGAAGGAGCCTTCCCTCCACATTACACGTGGCAAAGCTGCTGCATGTAACTTCACACAGGCAACTAACTTTCTGGTGACTGACGTCAGGTAGGTTTAGGCAGACTTTTTTGAAAAGCCACGGAGTCTCAGGTCTTACAAACAGCTGAAGATCAGGAATTGCGGGACTGTTTTGTCCATCCACAGCTTACAGTATCCATACGTTATGGCAATGCACTGGGTGCAGGTGCCGAGGCGCTGGCAGGGGGGGCTGCAGGGCGGCCTCTGTGAGGAGTGGCTGGGGCTGCCCCGTGCCAGACACAGCCGGTTCCAGCCGGCTCCAACTGACCCACCGCAGGGCATGGCTGAGCCCCTCAGCTGAGGTAGTGGCACCTCAGGGAAAACGTGTTTAAGAAAGGGCAAAAAAAAATGCCACACAGGCAGAGTGAGGAAGAAAGTATGAAAAACAGCCCTGCAGACACCAAGGTGTGAGGGGAAGGAGACGAGGATGTGCTGCTCCATGGTGGAGCAGAGATTCCCCTCCACCTGAAGAGACCATGGTGGAGCAGGGGAACAGCATGAGGAGGAAGGAACAGCAGAGAGGAGCTGTTATGGACTGACCACAGCTCCTGTTCCCCATCTCCCTCAGTGAAGATGTGAAGTGGAGCCCAGGAAAAAGGGGGTGGGGGGCTCGTTCTTACCATCCTAATCTACTTTTAGTTAGCAATAAATTAAATTAATTTTCTCCAAGTCAAGTCTGTTTTGCCCATGACAGTAACTGGTAAGTGATCTCCCTGTCTTCATCTCAACCCATGAGCTCTTCCACCTTATTTTCTCCTCCTGTCCTGCTGAGGCAACAGAGTGTGAGTGGCTGGGTGGGCATCTGGCAGCCAGCCAAGATCAAACCACCAGAGTTATGTTTTGGGTCAAAAAGAGATGGGAAAGGAAAGGAGAGCAGAAAGGCAGGCTACCTGCCTTCCCTCTTAACCCAGCTGCTGCCCTCCAAAGGGAAGTAAGCACAACCCACATATGGGCAGGGGGAGAAAACCAAGAGACACGTGTGAGGGGGACTATGAGGCACAACTGTGACCTGGGATAGTCCTGAGAGGAACTGGGGGTTGCTTGTGTCAGGGGACAGACCCAGAGACAAACTTCAGAGGTGATGTAAAGAAAGAGACATTCCTCCTCACCCATGAAATAATACCACGTAGGATTAGTAAGTGCTGAGAGACAACCAAAAGCAGCTGGAGTAGAGAGCAAAACTGGAGAGATGCCTGACCCTGCAAGGGAGGAGCAGGAAGGGGAAGACAGGCAGAGATTTGTTTAAATATGTGTTTGTTTTGTTTGGCCAGGTGAAATAGGGGAATCCAAGACTATTTATTTAAAAAGCTAACTGTTGAGTTTGTTAGCTTGTGCTCTCCTGTGTTGCAGTGTCAGAGACAGGACAATTTCTGGGTCTCGCGATGTGCTTTTCAAGAAAGGTAGCTTGCCACTCCTACTCAGCTCAGGCTAACCACAGCCCTGGACAACAGGTATCACAAGCTCCCTTTAGAGATCATGAACAGTTCAGCGGGCCTATGGCTAGACAGCAGCTCCAAAACCCACAGTTAAATTTCCCATTTTGCCAT
Organism: Balaeniceps rex; assembly: GCA_013401315.1. Lineage (NCBI taxonomy): Eukaryota > Metazoa > Chordata > Aves > Pelecaniformes > Balaenicipitidae > Balaeniceps > Balaeniceps rex. The sequence continues at coordinate 98,469 of VYZW01028507.1, forward strand.
GTTTCTTATGTTACCGTGTTCACTGACTCTAGAAAAGGGATGGAGTTACACTGAAGAGTGGGAGGGCTGTGCACTGACGGATAGCTGGGCTCTTGAAAAGAAAGCCCTCCCCAAATGAGTGATGACTCGAGGGAAAGTTGGTCTTAAATTTTAGTTTATGTCTTAGCTGTGAACCACCTATGAGTAAAAGAACAGTGAGTGATTATAACTACCCTTCAGCTGCATTTTTTTAATGTTAAAGAACTTCATACAGAAAATACTATTAAAATATGTTCAGGAAGCTGATGCAACAACCCCTTCTGGAAGCAGAGTGCATTTACAGATGCACAGTGTGACTTCTATTAGCCTTCTACTAGCACAGTTTAGGTGCCTCAGTAATACTGGCTACATTTGGACTGCTTATTATTTCTTCATGTGTGGTAAAGAAAACACCTTTTGCTTATCAAAGCGAAGACTGTTAACAATGAACAATGCCCTGCATGAGACAAACATACAGCAGCTCAGAAATTGTTCAAAACATCTAATTGTTTTAGGTAGAATGAACACTATTCTGACTGTGCTTCTTAAAATCACAACTTAGACATGATGATACTCAATATGTACCTGACCATTAGGGATAATCTAGTATTTGATTTAAGAGCAAACGAACCATCTAGTCAGCTGATTTAGCCCCAGAAAACTATTTGGAAAGAAGTGCTATTTCTGAGGATGTCTTGTTTGCTAATGTTCCTTCTTAAAAGCAACTTTAAGTATGAGATTATTATTACTTATTTCATTACTTCTTCAGTTTTTCTGTATCTTGGTACAAGAAGTTACATGTTTGCATCTGCCCAATATTTAAATGCTGCTATACGTGATGCTTTTGTGAAAATTAATGTTTGTAAATAAAATTCAAATTGTAACAAAAACCTATGTACGCGATACTTCGTATTAACGGTGGCTTAATCTGATTTACACTACAGCAAAAGTTTTAAGCAGCTAGCTCAGAAACTTTCTTAATGTTTAAACCTAAGCCTAACTTGAAATCACAAAAGCTGTTACATAATTTAGTCTGTAATACAGTTATAATACACGAATTTTGACTACTGAAGTGTGAATACACCTACATCAAAAGAGACGGTATAAATGTAAATGAAAAATCTCACGTACTTTTGTTCCTTGCAAGACACGCTGTTTCATTATTATTGCAGATTGACAGCTCTTAAGATACTATTGAGACTCCTACGATATTTGGTGTTGGTTTTAGATTACCAGAGGAATGTGCTAGAATGAAAACTCTCAGTTCCATGAAAACGCTACCTTCTTTTTGTTTCTGCTCAGTGAGGTAAATCCTACTCTCTATACTCCTAATACAGCCACGAAGTTGCCAATGGGGTTGTGCTTTTGCACCTAGGGATAATTTGGCCCACTGGGCACAGTTTGTCCCACCAGATGCCAACGTTTGAGCATATCACAAGGTGCTGTGACACTGGAGCACGGTGAGAACAAAAGGCGAGGAACGGAAATGTACCAGTGGACAAATCCAAAGGTGGGAAATTCAAGGACATTTTTCTTTATATTTTCGCAGTGAACCTAACTAAAGATGATAACTAAATTAGAGAATGTTCTAGGGATTATTCCCTTATTTTTTAATGTCGGCCCACATATATATGCTTTTTTGTCCCCTCCTCCATTTGTGACCTCAGCTTGCAGACTTGGGTGGCCGAGGAGCTGGGGAGCTGAGGCAACTAACCAGGAGGGCTGAACTTCGCTGCTGCCAGCTGGTGTAACCTGCCCTGTTTTCTCATCAGCATGGCTGCAGCTGCTGCGGGGAAAAACAGCCTTTAAAGCTATTCTCCTCCCCTAAATGAGCCATGTGAATAACCAACTGGCTGAAAGCCTAACAGATATCTCCCTCCTCACCACTCACTACAGTGTGCAAACTGCAGTACAGGATTTTTATACATTCAGAGTTCATGACTCCTACTTACGTCAACAGCTTTGACTTTCTCTTGGACATCTAAGAACAACTGTGGAACTGCTGGCACCAAGGTTTATAAATACCAGCAGCAGTTCATAAACATGAATTAAGAGTAATTATTGGCCTAATGAACATCAAGCTGGAAAGAATGAAGAGATGCAGGCAAGAGATAATTTAGCAAATGAGATGAAAAAGGTGGAGGACAAGTGAGTAATGGAATGCAATTGGCAAGCAAGGTGGAGGAGAGCCCGCAAAACATGCCAGTGCATTTTAACCTCCCTTTGTGATGTACCTTGCTCTGGCGACCAAACTTTTCCTTGAACTTAGGACCATGGGTCCAGAGGGGACCCAGCTGTGTCACTGAATCGAGTCCTCCCTATCACAGGCAGACACATTTCATTAATAAACCTCAAGCCTTAAAAATGAGCTCGTTTTCTTGCCCTTGCTACTCCTCTTGAAAGGCAAGATTTGTCCAGAGCTATCTGGTGGTTTTGTGAAGCGTGAATGAGACTAAGGCGAGGCAAGCAAAAAGAAAGTCAAGAGAGAGTCAAGAGACTGCTTGCGTGGGACAAAGGTGTCATTGAAAGAGTGCACAGGAGCTACAGAAGCAAGCTGTTAGCACCCCACGCTCAAAGGACTGGTGAGCCAGGGGAGTTATTTAAGAACGTCTGCTAGTGCTGAAGGCTGCAAGCGGCCACGTCGCTTTCCATCCTCAAAAAACAATGATCCTTTTTGCTAAAGAAAGCACAGGGAATTGCTCTTGGTGCATGTGCATATATGCAATCACTTCTCAATGGCCCCTTTGCCAAACTGTACCAAAAAGGAGTTTCCCTTTGGGTGGTACAAGCGAATTCACTCTCTGCACTTGTTTTAAGGTAAGACGTGCAAATGGGTCTCACTAAGGCACACACCAGACTGTAAATACTCCAGAACTTGGTCTACCATCATTAATATTGTATCTGCCAACTGTCAGTTGCCAGCAGGAAAAAATCTGATCTGGACCAAAGCTTGCTTCTATTTCTATTGAACTAAACGGTTTTTGGCTTTAAAATCTGTGCTGGCTGGGGGTGGGGCAGACAATACCTGATCCTGTTTCTCAGGACAAAATTGCCCCTTCTACAATGCTGGAACAGATTTAAACTTGAACAGCAACTTTCTAATGAGCACTGACTGAATTTGTGCTTTCTGGCACACAGCTGTGTCGGGAACAGGATTAGCCATGTCATGGAAGCAAAATCTTCAGGAAGGATCCAGCCTACTGGCTGCTAAGGGCAGACGAACCCCTCGGAACAGGACGCAGCGTCCACCTTCCCAAGTGAATAAACTGTGCACAGGGCCACGCCATCAGGGTATTTTTCTCCTTCTCCACTCTCTAAACTGGTGCTCCTGTCCTCATCGGGGCAACTCTTGGGAAGGGGGGACTGCAGATTTACCTCTCTCCAGGCCGACAAGAGCCCAGCACGCCTCCTCTCACTTCTCACACACGTGCTGGTGTTATTAGGCTGTTGGGTAAACGCAGGATACCCCATCTGTCATAGTTGGGCTCCACCCAAATATGTCCTAATCGCTTTGCTTCTTTCCAGCGATTCTTTATGGATACACAGCTCAAGTGCTTTGACCTGGTTGGGCAATCCTGTCATCAGAAATCCTGCAGTTAGATGCCTGTAGGTGGCCTGAATCTGGGCCCTTCTCAGCGTGAAAAGGGCCATACGCTAACACACTGCTATCACTGCTAGCAATTTTCAGTTACCGCAACCTGATTTATTTTCTCCAGTCAAATTTCCTGTGAGTGAAAGGGATGAAAACTCATCCCATCAGTAGGCTCATGAAGACCCACTAGAAGTAATTTCATGTCTACAATCTTTGATTTAAAGGCAAATATGAGCCCCTTGGGTTAAAGATGAATGAAATATTTAAGAGCAGAAGAAAACTAAGTGACCATCAGGAGTTTTGCCTCTCTTTATAGCTAAGCCACGTAGTATTAACTAACGCCGAAATGACTCATTATGAGATGATGCTTGCTGGTGTGAAAACAGAGAGAGAAAATTTCAGCATCCTGAAATATTGAAGCCTCTGGCTCACTTTATCTTCAAACCTCAGTTTTCTGCATTAAATTAACTTCTCTGCTAATAACTTCGTAAACATACATACATGTAGGCCTGCTGATACACCACATCATAAGAAAAACTGAATCACACTTAGTTGCTCTCTTAAAAGAATTAGAAATCTATTTCTGCTTTTTGACAGGATTTCCAAATTCAGAGTCCGTTTGCTTTTGCTTCACATACTAAACTCCCTGCCCTGCTTTCTCTGAAGGAAGCCTAATATTCAACCTGCTAATCAAAATGATTGCTCATGATGGGATTTCCAAACGGCTCTGACATCCACCCACTAGACTTGCCAGTCACAAGGGTTACACAGGTCTGCAGCGGGGAGAGTAATGCCAAGGCCCGTGCTAGGTGAGACGTCAGCCTGGAAGGTGGGGAGGCCCCTCTGGGCTTGCTAGCTCTGATCCACATCCACACGGGTGACGTATTTGCTCTCGCAAACATAGCCACAGATTTTTATTGCAATGGAAGTTTAAATTATGCAGAAATGTAAGGTACCTCAAAAAAGCCAGAAAGACTCATGCTTGCTGCTGCCAAATGTCTTTCTTAGAAACTCCTCTCCAGTTGCTTCCAGTGCATACTGGCATACAGCAGCTAAAAGATTATCTCTAGCTGTAAGCAACCATTGCTTTGCACTAACCTCCATTAGGAATGGAAAACCAAGTACTACCCGACACTCCAAAATTTACACTTAAAAGAATCTCATTAGTACTGCTGTTATACACGTGTGTCCATGGGTCTGCAGAGCTGGAAGGACTAAAGTAACACAGCGACATTCGCTGCTAAACTCCCAGAAGGATGGTATTGGAAAATACGGTTAAGAAAATTATATGGCACTCATGCTTTAGCACAACATGTTACAATCTGCCAGCGTCAGAAACACTGTGAAAGATGTAGTTTGAACCTAATAATAATCTGCCACTTACAATGACCCCATGACCCAATGGCACCTAACTGTACATTTCCATCAGCCCCCATCCTCTCAGAGCCCTGGACATCAGGAGCTGGGTGACACTGGGAGCTGGGGCGAAGAGCCTCTCACTTCCTGTCTTCAGGCACCTGCACTGCAAATACAACTGCCTCAACCCTCCCATAAGCCAATGGTGGCAGATGGGTGCCTTCAGGGGTACTGAGCTCACCTGCCTCTGTGGACTGCACGGGGAATTCGGCTGGTGTGAGCCCCACTCCCTTCTCTCACCATGTGCTGGGGTACCGGCCCTGGCAGAGGACAGTGGCTCGGTGCCCTGCTGAGCCACTGCAGACCTGCTCCTTGCTGGGAAGGGGAGGAGAGGAGCCTTTGCCATGCGACTGTCATGCCTTGGTTTTCTGGGAAAGGAGAAAAAGTCTCTGCGAGATCTCAGTAAGCACCTGAAGATGGGACAACAGCAACAGCACTGCATGGCCTCGCTTGCTCCAGCTCTCTCCCCGCCTGCCACTGGTCGCTTAATGCCACAGAGGTGTCTCGGTCCCCAGCAGCGATGCTGAAGAAAATGATCTCTGGCCTCAGGGCCCTAGTGGGCAAATTTGGGAGAGGAGTAATTCACAGGGGGACACAGTAATCATCATTAAAACCAATAATCTGCCAACAGTTATGAATATCGTAGTGTCTAAACCATAACTTTGGTCTCTACATTTGGCATACGACACAGTTCGGTACCTGAAATACTGCAAGAAGGAAACTGCTGGCAAACAGTGACTTCTTTTGCTCTTTCTTAAACTGCCACTGTTTCAAATACCTCTGATAAAAAAATGCATCTGGGTAGACCAAACGCCAAGTAGAGGGACTGACTCATCTTCATCCTTCTCGATTACTCGTGGGAAATGGATTTTACAACAGTGCAACCCCAGCCTCATGCTGTAGCTTGACATCTGTCTCCAGACCATGAGTGGACATGAGCGAACATCACCCTTCTTGGCAGGTTTACAGAGAACAGGAGCCCAACACTGAGTCCCCCAGCAGGAGAATGCCAAAGGAGAACATCACAGACATCACTGCGCATTTTGAATGGTGGAAGCAACGCTTCCTGATGCAGAGGCACACAAGCTATTTGAAACGAAGCTCTCAGAGATTAAGTATTATACTCGGGTTTGCTTAACTTATTTTACGAAACCGAATCCTGGCTTTATGGACCTAACAAATGCACTCATTGTGGGAATGATGGCATTCATGATTTTCTCCTCCTAAGCTGGTCCATACTACCTGAAGCACATATATGGCATTTTTCTTCCTATTTAAAGTTCAGTATAAGCACTTTATGCATTGGAAAACGCTCTGAGTGCACCTATCAGATTTTCAATCAAAACAGCTTGGTGTCTGGTAGGGGCAGCAAAATTGGTCGATTTATTTCATAAAAGTTTATGTACAAAGCAGCAGTATCCATGAACTTAATGGTCAGAATACAGAGTCTACAGGGGTAATTTTTATTACAATTTATAGCAAGATTACCCATACTCCACAGTTTTTGGATTTTATTGAGATTTTATGGGACTATATGGCTAGAGCAGTTAACTGCACCCAGCATAGCTATGGTTCACGGAGAATGGGAATTGGCACGGACACACAGTGTAACTAATCTACCAGAGAATATTAATTGCTATGATCCAATCAAAGGCAATATTTAAAATCATTTCACTAGTCAAATAATTTGCCACAAACCTGAAAAAGAATAGCTGTGTGGAGAAATACAGAGGTGAGAGTGATTGCATGGATTTAATATATGCACATATTTAAGCATCTCTGTCATTGGGTTGTATACATAAACATACAACACTATTTTTTTAAGCAAAGGACTTCTCTGTTTCTAAGCTATTTGAGTGCCACGAGACCCCATCAACACAAAAAACAAGTACTGAGACTACTGAGATTTATATCTCACTGAGCATCCAATATACAAATACTCTATCACCAAACATAAACAGCGAAAACAATAAGGACAGAGTATATTTAATATTAAATAAAATATTGCAAAGCCACTACAAAATGGTAGCAGATTGCAATTTACATGCTGCAACAGTCTAGAGATATTTTAGACCAGAAAGTTTCCAGCAGGTTGGTCCAAGGCACAATAAAACCCAAGGCAGGGATAAAATAAATGAGAAGTATTATGCATGTGTTTCTGCTGGATCCAAATTTGTGGGATAAAAGCAACTAGATCAAAGCTCAGCCCTGGTGAGAGTACAGAGCTCAAGGACCAGAAGCGTTTTTCGCATGGAAGAGAAGGAATTAACAGCTTCCAAAAGGTGCAGGGACTCAGGATATGTCAAAATGGACTTCCTCATCCTGCTTATGCTGGGCTTCACAAATAAAGTTGGAATACACATCTACCTCATTCCCTTCCCCAAACCTGCTCCTAGTTAAAAACAGACATGATGTTAAATCCACTGTTGATAAATCTTAGAAGAGCATGTGCTTCTGTAGTAGAAAAACCTAAGCATGTCACTAGCGAGTCACCAGAAATATGACTTTTCTGGAGATTTAAGTAGAAGACTGTTTACGGGACTCCCTGCAGTCAACCCAAGCTACTTTGTCTTCAAGCAACCTCCTTCTCAAATACTACAGCATATTTGTAACCTGTGTTTTATTTAACTCTCCGTTCTGGCAAGAATTACTATTTACTCTAGTTCTTAAATACATGCACCATCTCCAGTAACACAGGTCCCACCCTGAATGCAAGCCTCTCCTCTACCCACTTCTCTTCCTGGCTAACCATTGCCAACCTGCTTCTCCTTTCCAAGAGCCACCAATATTTCTTCCAGAAGAACCAAGCAAACTAGGGGAGAGACATGCAACATTTGGGGGGGCAGGAGGGTGGAGGTGGACAGGTTGGAATATGTACAACTGAAAAAGATTTTTGTGCGTAACAACAACAAAATTACAACTAAAGTAGAAACTCTCCGCCTCAATGCAACTCAAATCCAAAATAACCACCTACTAAAATGTAGAAAGGATAATCGCTTCACATGAAATAAAAAAGGCAACACTACTTGTTTTAATTAAGAGTCTCTTCAATACCATAGTTTATACAAACAGACCATATAATCTGGCCTTTAAACATATGGAACGGTTCTCTAAATTTCTAAATTTGTACTACAAATTTCGTTTACTTCTGTGGAATAAACTTTACAGCAGGCAGAAATAACAGGTTGTTACTTTAAAAAAAAAACAAGGGTAGTGGATAATGTAATCTAGTGGTATTACCTGTTTTAAGTTGCAGAAAAATCTGTAGCAAAAGGTACTGCATTTACTACTTATTAATGTATCCACAGTGAGGAATATGGCATGTGTAAACTGTGAAAAGACACAATCTGTGTATTTATGCTAGGTCTATACACAGACATAGTAACATAAAAATATTCCACGCCAATGTCATTACGGATGTTTACGTACACAGGAACCGGATGAAGTTCAGTTGGCAAATTTAAAGTTATAACGTTCTGACCACTGGATTCTGCAAGTGGTTGTGTCTTCTGAAAACTTTAAAACCCCTAAGAGTGAGAACCCAAAAACTTGAACCCAAAACCCCAGAAATACCAAAGTTGCATAGGTCCTTGGTGCACCATCATCAGGAGGGAGCTTCTGAAAGACCCTTCAGTGAATGGAGTAACTCTTCTGAACTACAGAAAACAATTTTTAAGGGTATTATCTTTGGCAAAACCTGCTGCTAGAGGGACACGATTTGCCAGTAGTATTCATGGATATCTCTGAAAGCAAAGCAGTGGGAAGACTCAGGCTAATGGGACCAGAGTTTGTAGGGGAACGTGTTGCTGCCACGGCGGGCCCTTTCACTCCTGTCTGTCCAAGCCTCTCCTTGTTCCCCTTCACCCTGCCCAGATCTCTCTTCTACCCTCCTTCTGCTTCTTCCCCCTTCCTCTATCTCCAGCCCCTTTCCCACTTTTCCTCCTGAAACACGTTCACACATCCGTAGCCATCTCACCACCTCTTCTTTTCTCCCCCATTTCCCTTCCATCCTGCACCTCTCCCCACTGCCCAAACCCTTCCAACCTCCTCCTTGCCTTTTCCCAGCCATATTTTTTCTTTTGCTTTACCCTTTAAGGAGACTCATGTTTTTTTCAGATCTCCAAACTTGGCTTGGTTTCCACAAATCCTTATAAAGACAAAAAAAAGGACAATGGTCCAAACCAAACTTGAGGTTCATGGCACAAAACCACAGAAATTCTAGAGTTTTTCACCAAAAAAAGCTGGAATAAATTTTTCAACATGGAAAATGCTACATTTTTTTCTCTACACTCAGTCTCAGGAGGAGTGGAATAGTTTTTTCTTGAAATTTTCCTCAAAAAGAAAGAAAAGAAAGAAAAAAAAATAGCCTGAGGCAGACATACGGCATGGAAAACGTTAGCCTAAATGGTTAACATAGAGACAGACTTTGAGCAACTGAAGACAAGGTTTTAACAGAAACCATCAGGCAACCTTATCTATAGGTGCTGCTACCTGCTGTGCCTCTAATTACACCTTTTAGCAATCCTCACCATTGCTGAGCAGGGAGAAGAGAAGGCGAAGAGAGTTTTATTTTAATGCTCTGAAATACTTTAATGTATAATAATGCCTAGTGGTCACCACCCACTCCACACAGAAAAAAAGGTCCAAGTGCTTTTTAAGGCTTTGGATCACAAGACAACAGTGGTGACCACTGAAGGAAGTGAACTTTGTCTCTTTGCTGATGGCAGAGGGTGCAGCCCGGATGCACAGTGCCCACAGGGATTTGTGCCTGGCTCCCGTCCCCTCCATGCCCCGACAGCCCTAACACATGACTACGCTTTGTGCGTATGAAATAACACAAGGATTAGGTTGTAGGGGGCAACTTGCACAGCTGGGCTGGCGGTGCGGGGGCACCCCACTTTGGGAGTCTCCCTGGAGTGTCTCCTGCCCAGCGGGTGCATCAGGAGGATGTCAGGAGGGGAAGGTCCATGGTCGGCAGGGGAGTCTGTGAGTAACTGTGTGTGTGTGCGCACATATGTGAGTGTTGTGGTATTACAGAATAGTGTTAGAAATTTGTAGGAATTTAGCAAGATTTTCTAAATGTCGGGTGTTGTATTACCGATGCTGAACATATTGTCCACTGATTACCTTCTACTTACGTGTTGTTAATAAATTCCTAAAAATGCTTTGATCCTGATTTTGATTTACACTAGCTGAACTGAGAGGTTTTATCCTGCAAAAAGCATCAACGTGACAGAAGGGTACTTTTGTAGCATGATACCCCTGGCTCCCACTGCCCCCCTTGGGGTGTAGCACGTGGCACAGGACCTGACAGGATGCTGCCGGCAGCTCATAAATACAAGAGCTAATTCTGTGCAAACCCATCTGGTTTTCAATGCTGGAGAAAGGGTTTGATTTAATGGGAAACCTTGCAAGTAAAAAACAGGAGAGAGGAGGTAGGACAGAGAGCAGAAACGAGCAGCACATTGGCAGGCAGAAAAGGAGATCTGAGACTCTCCCGAAGGAAGGTGTGATGGGGAACGCCAGGATGAATGACGCCACAGAGAAGGATGTGCAGCAGCAGAGGAGGAGGTGACAGTACGGGTTAGAAATATTAACAGATAAGGAGGGAGAGATGAAGCAGAGCTACTGAAACTGGCACTCGAAGAACAGTCAGCAGGATGGGAAGGACTAGAAAAAATGGAAAAATAGAAAGAGGGGGAAACAGAAGAGGATGTAGTGATTTCTTGTGCTGCAGGGAAGAGCGAATTCAAACAGAACATGAAGAAAGAAGTATTTGCTTGAACTGCCTAGAAAAGCAGTGCTGGAAGGACAGTTTTGAGAGAGGAAGGTGCACTGTATCATTCCTGGGAAGCATCAGGGGAAGCAGAAAGCCACCCGAGCAAAATGCCTGGAGGCAGGATTAGAGGGATGGTGGTGGTCTGAGAAGGTTTTGCATTAAAAATAAAAATGAAATGGTTCTAGTCAAACCTGGAAGGAAGAGGAAAACTCAGCATGAGGAAAATAAAACTGGGAATAACAAGGAAAAAAACCTTTCTCTATATCCTGTTTTTTGCATTTTTCCTCTAAGTACCTTTATCTAGAAAACCAGGAGAGGTCTGAACTTAAGTCTAATGTAATTATCATTAATTTTAGCATTGAAAGTATCTAATTTCAGGAAAGTGCCTCATTTGAGTGAAAAGGACTTGGATACAGGCTAATGTAAAATATAGCTTTAAGTGCTTCCCAACCACGCCCCTGGATCATGAACATGGTCTCTGATTTAGCCCCAAAGCAGCAACACCACAGAGATTATGGGAAAAATGCTGCTGATGCTATCTGTGGATTGACTTTTTTTCAGCACGTGTATTTTTTTGTTTCTGAAAATGATCAACATTCATGTGAAAGTTGAAAGTAGTGACTCCAGGTGATTCTGAAACTGCAGTTCTCCTTCAGCTGGTAGAGGATTAGCAACCTATTCAATCTGACAGCAATGTCCTGTTGGCATCTGTGTACATTTGTTTCTTGTTTTCAGCATGAAAGCTGACCACTGATGGGAAGTTAGTCTACGCATGTATGAAATTTATTTAATCAGTTAATTTCTGCAACATCTTTGTATTTTATTATTCATATTGTTTTACATTAAAGAAAGAAAAACACACTCCAGCAAAAACTGACAAAAGATGACTACCTAGGGTGGACTGTTGCCCATTATTCTTCTATTGTATTTATTCAAATTAACCTGAACATTTATATCAAAAGAATTAGTGATAGCAAAATGGGTACAATTGATGAGGAAAAAAAAAATTAAAGAACACTTAATCCCTTCTTTTTCTTTAGCTGTACATTAATAAGTGCTGCAGGGTTGGTTAATGGTCTCTGCCAATAATAGCACAAAGGCAATATTGTCGGGGCAGCTCAGGAGGCCTGGAGCTCATGGGCTGAAGTCCCTATAGCACATTAAATTCTGGAATTTTGTTGACGAAACCGGGGTAGCAAAGTTCCAGTTTTACAAGATCAGGAGGTGCTTCCTATAGAGCAGACTACTACCAGAGCCAACTAACACCTTTGAAAAGAAAACAAACAGGAAAAATTCTGGATAAGATCAAGGTCAGGTGCGGCTCAAAGCTTCAAAATCAAAATACAGACTAAAACTTTCCTTTTTCTTTTTTTCCCGGACAACACGGTGAAACATTCTACTTTCATTCATCATTTCTTTACATAATGGCACAAAGTCCTAAAATTACATCACTGTATGAAGTGCAACAAAACTTCTTAAATCATCATTTTGAGGCTTAAAACAAAACCCAGATCAGCTGTGAGCTCGTTTCCTATTTCCAAGCCTGTTGAGAGGACACAGTCCACACTCAGGTAATGAGTGAACAGGAGGAGAACCAAAGATTTATGGACAACAGGATGCTACTGAACATCAGAATGACCCATCACTGTAGTCCTGTAGAATAATACACCGTCGCCAGCGTATCAAAAACAGACAAGAGAGTTGAAGAAAAAAGGTCTTTTAGTTGTAGAGACCCGTTCATTATACAATTAGGTACGCAAGAGATGTTATAAGATGTATTACTAAATGCCCTGTAGTCTCATAAGCCCTGAAGTTAGGTTATCTGTCAGTACCCTCCCTTTCCGCCTCAAGCAATACTTCATTTCAGGGGAGAATTAGCCATATTTTATTCACTCACACGCGATGAACCTTGAAATGAGTGTCTCTCATTCCTTTCCTCATGTTCCCATCTCTGTCACTAATGACTTTTTTATAAAGCTATGCTTTTCAAAGTATCTGGGCACATCTGTTTTCTCTTTTCTTCCTCCACCCGTCATGTCACCATCTCTAATAAGTTTTTGCTCCCTTAGTAACTGTTATGTTCTCATTTTTTCTTGTTCTCCAGCTCCCCTTTCTGTGTTCTTTGGACACCTTTCCAAGAGTGTATCTGTTGTTCTGGCATGTGCTTTCTTCCTCCCTTCACACCTCCATGTGCCTCTCGGGTCCTGTGTCTGCAAAACTCATTCCCAACATAGACACTCCGTGTGGCTTCCTTCCCTTCTGCTGTTTAATCTGGAAGAAGAAACCTAATTCTAAGTATTGCACTGCCATTCCTTAATAAAACCTACCTCTCTGCATCTGCTACTGCTCTTTGGTCCAAAAGCCTTTCCTTCTCACATTCCTACAGCCCAACAATTGTGTTCTCTTTGTATGGAAACAATCTCTCTGACATTCCTTTCCTTGCCAAATCTGTATCACCTGGTGAATTTTCCATGTTTTTCTATGATGTTTTACATATTGTCATTATTCCATTGTCCTTTTTCTTCAGCTTCTGGGAAGGATTTATTCCTCTCAGGACAAAACTTGCCACAAGTTGTCTGAGCATCTAACACTACTGCTGACCTCAATCATTTTAAAAATATTTATTTTAAAGAGCATCTGGGATAAGACTTTTAAAGGTTCATCCCGATAGTGTAAGTTACGTGTCTTTTCAGCAAACGACCCTGTAAGTTTGCAAGCTAACAGTTTTATAACTTTGTACATTTTTCCTCATACAAGAGTGGTTTTAGAGATGCCACAGATGCACAAAACTGGTTCCACCTTACCTTTGACGTGGCTTCTCCCATCCTCCAATAGTGGTACTACTATAGTGTTGTTCATATTCCCAGGTGATCTCACAGCTGTATAGACAACAGGTACCGACTGTACCACCACGGGGATACGGTGCACGTGACTCATTTTGTTGGACTGCAAGTTCATGGGACTTGAAGGCGGTACTGGATGGATAATGTGCAAAAACTGCTGGCCTCCAACACCAGACGCAGAGGCCACAAGAGGACCTGGAGTTAATACTGATGGTACAGATGCCGCTGAGGATACTGATGTTATTACTGTGGGTGATGAAGCTGGCCGACTAGAAGAAGAAGAAGTAGAAGTAGAAGAAGGGGAGGAGGCTGATGCTGTCATGGAAACTGGTGAAGATGAAGCTGTTGTAGGGGACGACCTGGCTTTGTTTATTGACAAGTCCACTGGTTCAGTCTGTGTTTGGAAATGATCTGTAGATAATGAATCCTCCACGGGGTCTGCCTTCATGTTGTTTAGTAACAAGGGTACAGCTTCCATATCTGGGTAGTTGTGGACGTTTGGAGACTGCTGAGGAAGGACAAAGGGATATAGTTACATATGTGGCTAAAGATGACTCGCACACCAAATTGCTAACGCACATCACACAACTTGGTCATGAAAGCCACAGGATTTGTTTCCTTTTCTTGTGTTAGCTCATAATTTTAAAGGACAAATCATGCTAGAAAGCATGGACATGTTCAGTTTGAACAGAGTATTAAAAAAAAGTTCTACTCCCATTTCTTAGAAGGTGGCAGGATTAACTGTACAAAATGACCCTGTTTCTTTGCAAAGTCATCAGTGACAAAAATTTTAATACCTCCACAGGTAGCCACTATATGTATTCACAGGACATTTCTTCCCAACATCTAACTTTAAGCTACAGCATTACTCTCTTGTGTCACCTCCAACATACATGAGGAAAAACTGGTCACCACCTTTTTTCAAACAACTTTCTGCATGCTTAAAGACTGTAATTTCCCCCTACTTGTCTACCGTCTTCTAGACTAGGCAGACCTTGCTGCTTCTTTCTGTCATAAGTCACCTTTAAAAGAACAAGCCTTAGCTCTCGTTTGCTCTTTGCAGTGATCTTTGTAGTTTTGTCCACATCGCTTTTCAGAAGACGGTGCCTTATGCCAAACACAGTCCTTCAGTTCAACGTTTGACTTTTTGCATTCTGCATGGTTACTGATAATGAACTTAAAGGTCAGTACAGAGCCCCGCATCTGTATGGTTGTCCTGTTACAGGCAGCAATGGCTACAGCGATTAGTTATTCTGAATTAGCACATTAGATAGCCTTCCCCATTGTTATAATTTTATTTTTTTTTTATTTTTCCATACTAATTAAGAACAATTTTCCTGACTTTGCAAAATAATTCGATGCTTTAGACCAACTCTTTCAAAGCTGGTTGGTCTAAATTTATTCTAGACTGGTGCCATCTGCTATTTTTATACTTTTATTCCTTATTTCCATCATCAAAGAGGTTAATAGAATTTTTGAATAATGTTAGGCCAAAGAGAGATCCCTGGAGAAGCTCATTTGATATATCTTTCCTTTTTGACACTACATCATTAATAACTACTCTTTAAAAATGTTTTTTCAAGTAATTTTCAATAGGCAGAGCAAGGAAGGAAATGCCCATCGATAACCTAGTAGTAAGACAAAGCACAGCTCTCAGCTCCTCCGCTAAGTACCTCCATGGCACTGCGCTGCAGCAGAGCTTCTCTACAGGCACACACACCCCGTTATGTGCTGTAATACAGAAAACCAACCTCAACAAAAAACATTTGCCAAGCTACTTCAAACCTGACTTGACCCAAAGCAATTATTCCATATACAGATCTAACAAGCAATCTTTTTATGGTACCTAAGCAGCTCTAAATGCATTCTCTCAATCTCTAGATTATAGCATTTACTAAGTATCTAAAAATACTAAGTCAGAAATATTTAAGCCACAAATATTTTTGTTCGTCTACTCTAAATAAGCTAACAATCAAGCAAGCTGTGAATTCACTTTGGGATTTTTATAATCAACTATGTTAAATATTTTCATGAAGAACACTCCTGGTTTTGAGTCAGAGCCAAATTTCATCACAGAATGGAGTTCTATTGCAAAAGGAAAATAGAAACACTAATATTAAAAACTGTAATAATAAAAGCCTAAGTGGATATTATCCCTGGCATGCTGAAAGATGAGATGTTCTAGTAGATCGCATCTATTCAGCTGATTTAGACTGGTTCTTGGATCTGACATTTTCCCCCATTTGAAAGCAAGAACATCTCTGGAACAGTGAGTCTCTTCCTCTATTCATACACAAATCAACTTAAAACAAAGGGACCCCAATTCATCCAGCCCTTGGACCCTGCTGTTCTGCTGTAATACAAATAACAAAAGAAAAAAAATCCCCTTATAAAGATAATGGGAAGTTCTCCTGCTAAAAAAGAACACAGAGTGAAGAACAGGTCACTTTTCAAAGCGCATAACCAGCTACGAGTGACAAGGTTACGAAAAGCTGTTCCTCAAGAAGGCAGTACTTGCTGTACTTGCCCAGTGATGATTCCTGGTAACTTCCTCTGAAACACTGTATCCAGGCTATTGTCAGTAATGAGATTCTGCATGAGGCATACCATATGTGCCATGGTAAAGACAAAACCATAAACATACATGGCACAAGCAGTTCATTTGTCAAATCTTGACAAGTCTTATATATGCAATGGGCAAACAGACTGGTTCTGCTGAACTAAACAGACTGGTGGTAGAGTGAAGGCAAGGCAGAGAGGGGCACCCTGCACAGGCTATACCCAAATCTTCATAAGGCCAAAGGCAACATCTTCTATCTTACATGTTTGAGAGAAGGGGGATAAATGGGATCAGCAATGGAGATGAGGAATCCCCTCATGCACGTGGCTGGACAAGGGCCATCTAGAAGCAGTACGAATTGCCAGCTCCATCAACAGGGCAGAGAAACGTGCCATGGAGGAAATCCTACATGCTGATGTACTTCCAGGCTTCCCCTGGGTACCAGAGGCAGATTTCAGGTTGACTCAATGCTGCCAGCCTCAGCAGCACAACTTGTTACTCCGTGAGCTGAAGGATGGATTACTGTGCTGTTGCTGTCTTCCGTTGCTCTTCAGAGCACCCTGGAGTGCTCAGAGGGCACCGGGGACTTGATGTACTCAGCATATGCACGCCAGACTGCTCCCATGAGTCTTCTGACTTCTGGGATACTTCTGAGACTGGACACAAGGGATCCACACGGACCTTGAAAGCAGTCCATCACCAAACCAAGCACAGGTTGCCCCAAAGTCCCACCTGTCTTTGCAGCAAGCAGCATCAGGTCCCTTACAGGAAGAGTAAGGAAGAACCCCAAACCCTTATGTAGCTGATACCACACAAAGTACTTGTTCCATGGATAGAGTCAATGGCCTTTGAGACAAAGCACAGGTCATGAATTACATATTTTTGTAGGCTGTGCTGAGAACAGGCCTTTGTTTTACTATAGTAATTACACCTAGTCTTTTGGGAATTAAAAAAAAAAGGGAAAAAAGTATCATGTAACTGCAGTCTATCATACAAATCACTTTCTCTTTTAATAACTCTTCTGCGTTTACTTTTGTACTGTACATTCCTTATACTGTATCTACCTTTCGGTAGGTACCCTCTCCTTGTCCAGAGCGGCTGGAGGGGCCATGAAGTCTCTATGTACTACGGTAATACAGTTGATATTATTATTTCAGTCTTCAGTAGCGAAACTAAACTCAAAACCTTTACAATCCCTTCATGAATTTCTCCACATAGGATGAAAACTGGTATGCCTTTCAATGACCTCCTTTCCCTGCCAAAACTCTAAGACTAAGAATGCCCTTTCTTTGGTAAATTCAGGCTGCGACTGGTGTTAGTTGACATTACAAAAGACAGCAGGATCCTTATCAAAACAGGTTTGTACATCCCGTACTTAAGATAAAAATTGTAAACAAGTGTTATATTTTGTTCTGGTGGTGGTGAACAAAGATCTACCCCAACAACTCAAGCTCCCTTACAGTGATCTTAAAGTGGTATAGACACCTCTCCATGATCTCAGATTTTATCTAAGCTGCCAAAGCTCTATTTAAACTGTATTTGAATCAAAACTTTAAACATTAAATTGTCATTATTTTTTGAAAATGGACGGTATATGCAAACTTTTCCCAACAATGATGACTATATCAGAATTAGGAACTATGTGACGAAGAGTAGCAATGAAGCCAAAAGGGATGGCTAAGTTCTCAGCACACTATTTCTCTGCATCTCCCCAGAACGTTATTAACCAAGAATTAACTGTTCATTTCCCTAGCCAATGAGTGTTGTCATTAGTTTTATTTAACAGAACCACATCTTTTCTAATTGAGAGGATCACAACACTATGGCTGGGATATTCAGAGGTATACCTTCACCCATTCTGTCAGCTCATAAAGTCAACTGGATGAAAAACAAATGGTTGTGTGGTTTTTCTCCTGCCTCTCTATTCCTGCCTTTCCATCCTCATCTAGTAAGCTGGGCTTCTGGCGGTGCTGTGGGCTCAGCTGATTGCTAGTTTGGGCGTCTGAAACAGGTTTTCCCCATCTGACTCCCAAAAGTGTCTGTACTGGTTTTGCAAACTTTGTTTTGGTTTTAGGGGTCTAAACTCTGTTGAGAGTTTGGCAGCTTCCAGAGCGTTTGGTGGGTTAGACAGGGTTCAGCCTGAGGTCCCTGTAACTCACTGGGCTGCCTTGGACGCCAGCCCAGACCATAGGAATACAACATGAGGGGATACAGCTCCACGTGGCTTCCCTCATCTCACTGCTCCTGCCCTCTGGTACAAAGGAGAGGGACAGCTTCAGCCCCAGGTCCAGCTGGGACTTGGAGGCAAATCTCAGCAATGCTCTCTGCAACACCGCCGTCACATCCTTGTGCTGTTCACCATCCACTCAAATCCAGGCTGAAAAACAACTGGAAGGCAGGTTAGGATGGCTCCCTGCTAGAAAAGGCTTTTTAATAAAGCTGCAGCCTCTACTAGTCAGTGCTCTTGGCTCATGCTTTTTGTGCCTGCCCTTTAAAGCTGTACACCAATATTCTCTGCAGTGCTCTGTTCATTAGCTTGCCATTAATAAACGCCGCCAGGAACATAACACGTGATCTCCCTATTCACAACGCTTTTTTTGGCTGTGTAAAAAGCATTCCTTACTGCCCGTTTCCCTGACCATTATGGAAAAACAACCAGCCAGCCACACAACCAGCCACAAGACCCTGAGTGAAGCATGGTGAAGTTATGGCTGACAACGTGTTATCTGCTGGATGGCCATCCTTTCCTGCACAGTTCTACTTCATCTTCCTTCCAGCCCCCTGAACTCCACCTCCTCTTAACTTAGTTTAGGGTAAATTTTGCAACAGCCCCTTTCCACTCTTTTATTCTACTCATGGCAATCTTCTCTGCATACTAGCATTGTCTCCCATCCGTAACCAAGCCATGAAGAGCTCATAGTTTCCACACAACTGAGGTTAAAACCAGTGAAAAAGCAAAGATCATTTTGCTTTCAGCAACTCATCCTGACGCCTTGCAGTTCATCAACTTCACATGGTACTAAGCTTCAGTGAGTTTTTATGCCTTTGTGGAGTTCTATTGCTCCCACACAACAGAGTTTACAAACCTCTAACAATCAGTTGTCAGCTTTTAAAGTGTTCTTCCTTTCTGGCAGAAATCTCCCAAGGTCAAACAATTTGTAAGAAAGCACACCAAAAAAGCTGTCCTTGATGACGGAAACCGAACAGCCTAAATTTAGCATTTATAAAATAAGCTGGCTTTGAGGACAGGAAGTTAAAAAATAACTTGCTAAACGTTTAACTCTTCACTCAAATCACACAAACCCCCTTCTTGGTTGTCATTGTGCTGCCCCACCTCGTTCTGCTCTGGCAGGAGAAATTTCAGGCAGGATGATTTTGTTTTGTCAGAGTTAAAGGAGAGTGAGATGAGAAAAAACATACTCCTTTTGAAAAGCTACCCACAATTTTAACCATGTCATTGCTGCTGCCATACCAAAATGCTGAGGCTCGGTGGTGCAGGTATGCAGTCTTCTGGGCAGACAGCGCAGAACTGTGCCCAGCTAGAGCAGCTTTCAGCTCTGATCGTCATGCTTGGAGGGTGAAATCTAAATAACCAGGAATATTCTGCAGGTTACAGATCTTCTAACACTTCACAGTAAAAGAAACACATGCCAGGTTTGAAATGACAAAAACCACTTGCTCTAGCAGAAGTAATTTTGCTTCTGCATAGCACACAGATGTGCTTACAACTCTAATGCCATTAGACAGGCATGTAGGTGGACTGGGTTTAGGATATGGTGTGTTCATCTTTGGTATACAAGTTGGTTTTTATAATTAAAACAGAATATTTTCTGAAATCTGTCCTGTAGATAAGGGTAGAAAGCTCATCCCCTCAAAACTGCAATTCTGCAGGTGCTTGCCATGAAGCGTATTTGCCTGTATTGGTTTTGTCCTGTCACAGCCCAACCAGGCACTTGCAGAGTATGAAAGGTTGGCACAGGGCTAGCTTGGGTAAGTAGCAGCTTGGGCACTTCAAAGAGCCCTGTAAGTTATGGCCCAAGTACCCAGCCCTTCATTCAGAGTCTTTTTTGGTTTATCTTGCTTATCTAGGAATGAACTTTCTTTAAAATTACAGGAAGAGGTGTTTTTGAAAACACCCTCCCGTCATGAGAAATTACGTTCACAATACTCGCATGCTTCCACCCAAAAATCACCACTTCAATCAAAGTGAACAAAATACTCTAAGAAAAGGGGGAAGTAATACAACCTGCAAAAAAATGAACTAAACAACCTCTAGCTAAACACTCTGCTATCCCCCTGAAGAGACATCTGACACTCAACTATGCTCACTTTGAGATGCGGCTATCATTATTAACCTGTACGTGAGGGGTACACCAGTACACCGGTAACAGACGGCTGTATAAAATCAGAAGGGCAAACACGTAGATAGCTGAGAACTAAAACTGAACAAAATACCCAAAAATTTGTTTCCGAATGCAAAAGCACCAAGCAAACAGGCATTTGTGCCTTTTCGCTCGAGGCTGCTGCTGCAGGCTTTCCCAGGCTGACAGAACTGCTCAGCTCAGATTCATTGGACAAATGCAGGAGGACACACTGAAGAAGAAAGTAGAATGCAAGGCAGCTGGACCTTTCTCCTTTTTTTCTGGAAGTATAAGCTAAAAAGTGGCTTACTATCAGTTTTCCAGAAATGGTTGCTCAGGATGAAGGTTAAATTTGTGTTCCAAGGAAGAAGAAAGATCCTCAAGAGATGGCACTCCCAAGTAAGGTTGAGTAAGACTCTCTTACAACAACTCCCACTGAAGCTTTTCTACAAGGCACCAGTTGGCACCAAGAAAGACAGAGGGTGGAGTCCAGGAATTATTAAAATAAAAAGAAGTTCCATGAAAATGCATTTAAACAAATTGGAATGGATTCAACAGGAGAGACTGAGAGATATCCACTTTAAAGTACTCGTGATTCACTTAAAGTATCATTATCTCTGCATAACACTTAGATGTTTGATTTCAAAGTGGATGTTTCCAACCCTCAAGGCCTAAAAATAAAACTTCTATTCTCTTTGTGAGGCTGAAGAGGCAAAAGAAACTAAGCACATGTTATGAGGCACAGGTGGCCTTTGTTAGCAGAGTGTTGCTAAATGTGTAGAACCTACAGAAGATGCCCCAAAATAAAACAGAATTAACTAAGAGCTGGGGAGACCAAATTCAAACCAACCATTCATACATAGACAAGCAAAATTCAAGCCCCAAGGCTGTAAAAATTATCTTTTAACTCCTCCTGAACAGTCACACTATGGTGTTATTCCACAACTACTTCAAGAATAAAGAAGTACCATGTGCTGCAACCTTTAGCAACAGGTCAAACTAGGACTGGGAAAACGTGCTTCAAAATGAAAGGAGATCCCTACGGAAACAGCGTTAGTTTTTAAACGTGTTTAACAATGAACACAAATACAGTGTGAAATGACTTATTTTTAAATAATACATTTGCAAAGACAGAGTAAACATTAAGGTTATTTGGCATTTAACGTTCCTGTCCAGAACTGACACATTTACCAAAGGGTTTCTCCAATGGCACAGAAGGAGAACAAGTGATTACAGACTTCTACAGCCCAGTAAACTAATTGGTCCCCGTACTATTTGGTACATTAAATGTAAAAATGATACATGTCTTGAACATGAGGCCAAATTCTCAGTATCTCAAACTTTACGTGGGCCTGCTGTGATTTTTTTTGAAAAGCAACAAAACCTGCCCCCTTGATCCCGAAATCATGAACACATTCAGAAAACTAGCTGTTCAGCATAAATGTATTATTTATATTTGAGCAGTGTTACTAGAATGCTCTATCAAAGGAAGAATCTGTTGAAAGAAACTAATTTATGCCCATCGCTATGACACAACTCTTCAAGAGAAATGAGTCTAACAAAGGTGTGGAACAACAGTATTGTAAAACGTTGCTTGCAATATTACTTGCTTAAGCATATAAAAAATACTGATAATATATTTGTATTCCTTGTACTAATCCATTTTAGATTTGAGAATAATTTCTGAACAAATGGTAGATCCCTAAAGAATTGTTAAAGGGAGGTAAAACACTATGAAAAAATATCTTATTGCTCCCAATCCAGAATTGTTCTTGGGATTTAAAAAAAAGTTAGTTTATAAAATCCCAGACAACAAGAATTTCACATATCTACTTAGCAGCTCTCCTCATAAGTTTTTCCCTCGTGTTTTGGGGGTAATTCTTCCCCTTTTTAATTTCACAGAGTCATAGAATCATTTAGGTTGCAAAAGACCTTGAAGATCATCGAGTCCAACGATTAACCTAGCACTGCCAAGTCCACCACTAAACCACGTCCCTAAGCGCCACATCTACACATCTTTTAAATACCTCCAGGGATGGTGACTCCACCACTTCCCTGGGCAGCCTGTTCCAGTGCTTGACAACCCTTTCGGGGAAGAAATTTTTCCTAATATCTAATACAAACCTCCCCTGGCACAACTTGAGGCGATTTCCTCTTGTCCTACCACTTGTTACTTGGGAGAAGAGACTGACACCCACCTCTCTACAACCTCCTTTCAGGTAGTTATAGAGAGCAATAAGGTCTCCCCTTAGTTCTTTATTTTCTCCAGTCCAATTTTAATTCAGAATCCTTCCATTTAGTTTATCCAAAAACTATGCATCGAAGAGTACTATGAGTTAAATGAGATTATTTGAGATAAAAAATTCAAGTCCTTCACAATTACATCAGAAAATAATAAGAAAAATTGTACTAGACATACACTGGGAATTTTAAATTAATTTGGTTTCATCAGTCTAGACTAGTTAGCTAGCCTAAGATGGAATACGTCAGGAACTTTCCGCAAGTACCTACCAAGCAGGTTTGCCGATACAGTGGTCCACCTAGTGAAAGTAATTTTTTTAAAAAAGTACTCAGCAGCATTTACATTTCTAGTTGAAAATATCCAAATTATATTCTAAAGATTTATTTTTATCTAACATGGAAGCATTCAATGTTCCCACACAAACCACCTTGCACTGAAAAACAATGAAAGCCTGAAGAATACTTTGCAGCCAACAGTTTGCTGAAGATCCACAAGTTAAAATTTTGATGCAAAGGTTTGGTAAATGTTTTCTTACTCTGCACATCATCACAGGATATTCATAAATGTATTAGCAAAAAAGGACTATGACAAATAATGCACAAAACTGTTACTTATACCTTTTAACCACCTGTAAGCTGTTGCCCAGCTCAAGGCAAAACTCAACCATGACCCTACCAGCCTTGGAGCTCAGCACTCCCAAACTTCAAAGTCATTCCTCCTTGGGCACGCAGTGCCAGATACCGCAAGAGGACTCTGTGCACCCAGTAAATACAGCTGGCATGAAAAAGGCATAAAAGATTAGGCAGTTAATTCTTTTCAATTATTCCTCACTACTCAGTCTTGCTTGCATGTCCTCTGAGGTATGAAGATACCCATGAACTACTTCAACAATTCTACAGCTATATGATAAATAACATCAGGAGTGGTGGTGGTGGAGGTGCCATGCTTGAAACTCACATCTAATATGTTATCCATAAACTGCAACTGGGTTTCTCTCTGACTCTCTCCACTTGTCTTTGTTCATCTTAATTTCCACCAGAAGGATTCATTTTCCTAAATGAACCTCCTTCTGTTTACTGTCCTTCAAGCTGAAGTTTAAGTTCATTTTGTTCTTCTGATCTCTCAATTGAGATTGCATTTCAGTTTAGACACATTTTTCTTTACTAAATAAATAGAGTAGAACTAACTATAGTTAGGTCTGACTGAAATTAACCCTTTCAGTGGTTTGGAGGGAGGAAAAAAATGTTCACTTCAGAGAGAAAAAGTTTAAATAAGTTTTTACTAAAAATAGCACTTTCCTGTGTCTGCTCCTTGAACAGGACACCTAGCCCAGAACTAGCTGTCTGTCCTAGTAAAACAAACATGACTGGTACTGTTCGCTGGCACTGAGGGTCCACAGCCTGAATCTGTATAGCCAAAACCTCTCATCCTCTGAGTGCAGGTGGCTCTACCCCAGGCTTGTTAAACTGGACACGACGAGTTCACCTCTAACCCCCTGAAGTCCTCCTCCTGCTTCCCACTGCCGCCCTTCCTCTGGGACTGGGCAGCACCAAGGAGGACATCAGCTGACCTCGAAGAAGGAAAAAGAGCCAAATTTGGGAGGAGAAGAATAACACTGGCTGGAAAAAAAGCCCTACAGAGGCAGACAAAATGCAGAGATTGGGTCTGGCGCTGTCTGAGAGAGGAAACTGATACCGAGTCCTGGCTGGGAAGGCTCCCAAGGGGTCATGCGAGGTGAGTCTGCAAATTAAGCATTTTAAATCCTAAGCAAGCCAATAGGTCACCTAATGCCACCCCAGATGCAACTGGGAGGACTATGAGATGACGATGAGGGTGGGAAGGAAACAGTGCCCATATCCCTGGGTGGTAGAGTTGGCTGGGAAGGCCACGGGGCTTGGCTGGATGCAAGGAAGAGCGTCCCACCCTGGAGGAGAGAAGACGGGTCAAGTTTGGAGTGACCAGACAAAAGAGTTTGTGCCAAATAAAGCAGAATGCCTTGCCAGTGCGTGGCATGGGACCTGAAGCCGCTGAGGTTCACCATTCCTCTGCTGTCAGCAGATATCCCTGAAACCCGCTGTTCCTTCCGCAACACCCATCCACAAAAAATGAAGACAAGAAATGCATATTGCAGTAATTGCCAGCTACAGGGTCTGATCAAAGTTAGCCCAGACAGCCCTCTTCTTAACACTGCCCAAAGGCAGATTGCTTCATCTTTCAGGCTTCCTAATGTTCTTTCCACACAGCTATTGGGAAGGGAGGATTGGGATGGCTGTTTTTGACTTTTTCCCCCAAAAGTGAATGTGCCCTTAGATAAACTATGAATATGTATAGTTGGAAAATTAGTTTTTAATGCCTCTGGAATGGATTTTGATTCAACCCACTGACCTGGTGTGTCACAGTAATTACTGTTACAGAAGAAAAGACCAAGAATAAAAACCTAACCCTCTCTGTGCACCTTTTGTGAGTCTTTATTTATATTACAAAAATGACAGTTAAAGGCTAAATAAGATAAGATATGGATTATGAGATGGACAACCTATTGACACCATACATGGACCAGCATACAAACACTCAGGTACAGACCGTTTAACACAACACTCTGGAGCTGACTGTGAAGACTTCCTTGTTTCAGTTCTTATCCTTAGGCAGTAATAACCAGTTACTGATAATTGCAAACTGATTAGTCTTCAGAAATCTCCTTTAGATGGGGATAATAGAGAAAACTTTCACTTTACAGAAGTGAAAATGTAGGGGGAGAATCTCAAAGAGTTTTTCCAGTACTACAATATCAAAGTTTAGAGTTACAACATCAGAGCTAAAACATTACAATTCTCAATAAAAAATTACATGGATTCTAACCATGAAGCCCTATTTATATTATTTTATTCTTTCTGCTTTTTAAGGGTACTGAATATAAACTGCATAGAACAAAATCTATCATTACTGACAATAGTTTTCATGCTCTAAAGTAAAGCCTGCAGTTTGTATCAACTCTCATTATTTGAAACTATTACATCTGAAATCTGAGACAACTGTACACACACATATTCTTATTTCTTTATACCTTTAATCTTAAAAACAACAGATATCTCAGCAACTGAACTAAACCGAACTCAAACTGATTATTTTTTTAATAGCTAACAATATCACACAGCAGAAGAAACTGGGTATTTACTTGTTTTTCTCATAACAGAGTAATACAAAACTAATATGATCACCGTGTTGTTAGTTATGGATGACATCTCGGTAAGTTTGTTCCAGAGGACTAATTGTTTTTAAACAGAGGAAACATCAATTTTCAAAGAAGGTGTTCAGAACAGCAGCTTAATAAGTTTTCATTTTCTAAGCTTGTATCAACTTCGGAATATATGACAGACCCTAAAATTAAATTCTGTTAGAGACAAAATTGTTGGGTTTTGACAAGTAATACATAAAATACCAGATCAGACACCTGACGCTAAACTGTAGGTAAAACAATTCTCTTGAGTCCCCTTGAGAGATACATATTTTAATTTAATGGAAGCTTCTTATATGCTCCCCACGGTGACAGAGGCAACAAAGCACAAACTATTTCTCCTGCTTATCCAGAGAAAAAGTGGAAGAAATGGAAAAGGAGAAAAGAACCTTTTTATTTTGGTCCACAAATTATTTTTCAGCAGAATTAAAAGTTTTATTTTATTTCCAAGCTCTTTAGAAGTTTCTATTTAAAAAAAAAGGGGGAGGTGGGACGTAAATGTTAAAATGAACCATCATTAATGATGCATGTTGACCCATTTAATATTTAGGCAAAGAACACACATGAGTAATTTTCTGATCTTTTTGTTATTTCTTTACCGATTATAACAAGCTAGTGAATTTGAAATCAATTCCCAAAAGTTTTTCGTTGACCTAAATCTCCTTTCTCTGCCTCCTCCCCACCCCTTTCCTTTGTTAACAAAACAACATTTTGTACAAAGTTTACCCTTGGCTCTTTCACTAAGCCGGATTATTTGGGCTCAATTCGGATGCTCACACCTGTGAGACCTCCCGGCGTACGGAAGATGGCACAGAGCTGGGGGACAGGCTCTGGCACCCTTATGGGGAGGCGCTGGCAGCGGCTGAGGTACACCAGCACACCTTGGAGGGCACAAGGTGATGATGCTGGCAGCTGTGCAGTTTGCTACCTATACAAACCCCAGCAAAAGACGCACACAAGCACCTCCTGCCAGCACAGCAGGCAGAAGGAAAAGATTCATGCTTTGCTTCATGCTGGCGAAAAGGTTCTGTAATGCTTTATTTCATTTTTAATACAGAAACAAACATACTGCCCGCCGCGTGATGTTGTGTAACATCACAACAGTGATGTGAGGGTAAGCACTGTCACACATACCCACGTTAGGTGCAACAGGACACAACACATGCTACTGGCTGTGGAGCTGATGTTTTGCCACGTCATTGAAATCACTCCCCACATTTGAACCAAAATTATTGTTATGGTAAAGAAAGAGGGTCCTCAACTCCACATTGACTGAGAAATTATTGTTGCATCTTACATGCTTACACAGACACATGGATTCGCCCTACTCAACAGCCAAGGCTTACGCGAATGATCCAAAGCTACTGAGCATTTCCAGAAGACTTACTGTTCAAGGAGCACCACTGTTTAAGATGTAAGAGTTGATCCCTGCACATGTGCTGCTTCGCTGCTCTGACTCGGAAGGAAGACTTGAGCTACACGCAAAACCTGCGTGTTCGTTTACTTCGGGAGGGGTGCAATGAGGTAACTTCAAAAGAAGTAGAAATCGAATCGTTCTATTTTTCCACTAACTGTCGTTACCATGCACAACCAAATGAAGATGAGCACACCAAATACATCTCTGAGGAGACATACTCAAGTTTCTGCTTCTCCTGAGACACAGACACTATTACTCTGGTTGACATGTGGGTCTTATGTTTAAGCTGTTTTACAGCACTAATTAGTACTGACAACTCTTAATACATTACAAATTAAACAGGAGAATTCACACTTAGGTTTAGGGTTTTTTTTTTTCCCGCCGAATTAAAAAGAGTATCTCTAGCTTTAATATATACATAATTGCATGTTACGGCCATGAAAATCTAACACAAGAAAACAAAAAGCTGTGAAGTGCAGCTGTTTCATAAAGGGCTTGGTGTCTCACAAGTTTGCTTCAATAATTCAAGACTTTTACACTCAAGTAATAGAGAAGACAGTTTCTAACACAGAGCAACACCTGAGCAGATAGGACCACGGTTCCTCTGCGGTGCCATCTGGAGCAGTCACAGTGTAATTACTCTGATTAGCTCAGGTACCCCCTTCTGAACGTCAGTACACTCATCACTTTTGCTCCGTTTCACCTCTGATATCCTTCACATCTACACATGAATGTATCACAGAATGGTTTGTGTTGGAAGGGACCTTCAAAGATCATCCAGACCAACCCCCCTGCCATGGGAGGGTTGCTTTCCACTAGATCAGGTGGCTCAAAGCCTCATCCAACCTGACCTTGAACACTTCCAGTGATGGGGCATCTGCAACTTATCTGGGCAACCTGTTCCAGTGTTTCACCACCCTCATCATAAAGAATTTCTTCCTTATATCCAATCCAAACCTACCCTCTTTCAGTTTAAAACAGTTCCCCCTTGTCCTGTCACTACAGGCCTTGGTAAAAAGTCCATCTTGCTTTTAAGCCCCCTTTAAGTATTGAAAGGCTGCAACAAGATCTCCCCGGTGCCTTCTCTTCTCCAGGCTGAACCACCCCAACTCTCTCAGCTTTTCTTCATAGAAGAGGTATTCCATCTCTCTGATCATTTTCATGGCCCTCCTCTAGACCTGCTATAAATGTCCTCCCTATGGTATCCTCATTTCACAGAAGGGATTATCCTTGGTTTGGTACAGAGCCAACACCTCCCTCACCCACCAAAAGATAGTTTAGAGGAACAGTGGCAGTATAAATAAAAATCACTCTTTGATGGCATATGTAATACCCTTTTGCAATACTCCCCTTGCTCCTTCAACAGCTTGTCTAGTCCATGATTAGCAATCCATTACACCGGGGCAAGTTTGCCAGACACTGCTCATCTTTACAGATACGTCAGCCATGGCAAAGAGCTTGTGCATACTTCCCAAGCAACAAACTTCACAGTAACTGCTGCACCAGCAACGAATCGTAAAATAGTTTGGGCTGGAAGGGACCTTTAAAGATCATCCAGGCCAAATCCCTCTGCGATGAGCAGGGACATCTTCAACTAGATCAGGTTGCTCAGAACCCCGTCCAACCTGACCTTGAATGTTTTCATGGATAGGGCCTCCACTACCTCTCTGGGCAACCTGTTCCAGTGTTTCACCACCCTCATCGTAAAAAATTTCTTCCTTATAGCTAGTCTAAATCTACCCTCCTTTAGTTTAAAACTATTACCCCTTGTCCTATTGCAACAGGCCTTGCTAAAAAGACTGTCCCCATCTTTCCTAGAGGCGCCCTTCTTTAAGTACTGAAAGGCCGCAATAAGGTCTCCCCCACAGCCTTCTCTTCTCCAGGCTGAATAACCCCAACTCTCTCAGCCCTTCTTCATAGGAGAGGTGCTCCAGCCCTCGGATCATTTTTGTGGCCCTCCTCTGGACCTGCTCCAGCACGTCCATGTCTTTCCTGCGCTGAGGACTCCAGAGCTGGATGCAGTACTCCAGGTGGGGTCTTACCAGAGCCGAGTAGAGGGGCAGAACTACCTCCCTCGACCTGCTGGCCACGCTTCTTTTGATGCAGCCCAGGATAGGGTTGGCTTCCTGGGCTGCGAGTGCACATTGTTGGCTCATGTCCAGCTTTCCATCCACCAGTACTCTCAAGTCCTTCTCCGCAGGGCTGCTCTCAATCCCTTCGCTCCCCAGCCTGTATTGATACTGGGGGGTGCACCGACCCAGGTGCAGGACCTTGCACTTAGCTTTGTTGAACCTCATGAGGTTCACATAGGCCCACTTCTAGAGCTTGTCCAGGTCCCTCTGGATGGCAACCCATCCCTCAGGCATGTCAACTGCACCACTCAGCTTGGTGTTGTCTGCAAATTTGCTGAGGGTGCACTCGATTCCACTGTCTATGTCATTGATGAAGATATTAAACAGTACCGGTCCCAATACAGACCCCTGAGGGACACCACTCATCACTGATCTCCATATGGACATTGAGCCATTGACCATTACCCTCTGGATGCGACCATCCAACCAATTCCTCATCCACCGAACAGTCCACCCATATCTCTCCAATTCAGAGAGAAGGATGTTGTGGGGGACTGTGTCAAAGGCTTTACAGAAGTCCAGATAGACGACATCTGTAGCTCTTCCCTTGTCCACTGATGTAGTCACTCCATCATAGAAGGCCAGTAGGTTGGTCAGGCAGGACTTGCCCTTGGTGAAGCCACGCTGGCTATCTCAAATCACCTCCCTGTCCTCCATGTGCCTTAGCATGGCTTCTAGGAGGATCTGTTCCATGATCTTCCCAGGCACAGAGGTGAGGCTGACAGGTTGGTAATTCCCAGGGTCCTCCTTTCTACCGTTTTTAAAAATGGGTGCAATGTTTCCCTTTTTCCAGTCATCAGGGACCTCACCAGACTGCCATGACTTTTCAAGTATGACAGAGAGTGGCTTGGCAACTACATCAGCCAATTCCTTCAGGACTCTGGGATGCAGAATCTGAGTCAGAGCAGTAAAAGTTTTAACATCTCAACCACCAGGTCAGATATCCTCAACAGGAGATCTATACATCACCTCTTTTCCTAGTCCTGATTAGATGCACACGACTGAGCTGCTCTGCCTTTTAAAAGGACCACATACACATAAACAAGATTTTAGGCCCTAAAGAAATGTAATATATAACTTTTTAAAAAAGAAAAAAAAAAAAATATTACATTCCTCCAAATTTTTGCGGTCAAACAGAAAATTTAAAGATCTCAGTTTTGAATTCTGGCACCGAAACCCCTATTGTTGTTCCACTTCAGGAACAGGTCAGGGTAAATGCCCATTTATTTTGCTGTGTAGAGATTCAGGAGAAAAGGAGAGTCGGATTCACACTTGCGTATGACTAGGTGTCCAAGCGACTAGCTGACATGGACATCATTTAAAACGACAACAGTGCTGTGAAAAGAATGTTTATAATCCCATTACCAGATTTTAATAGAATGACTCACAGTTAATATAAACCCAGGTGGTCTTCACAGACAGATGAGGTGCTTCATCATATTACATGGTAACAAGAACTTTGATATACAAGGGCCTATTCCTCAAGTGCACTAAGCATTTCTGAGGAATCTGTTTAACTTCAAACCAAATGACTCTACAGTTTAGACAGCAATTTATATTCAACTACTAACTAATCTAGTGCCTGAATAGGATATAACTGATAGCTTTATTACTTTATTATCCTGGAATGTAATGACAAGCTTTATCACCGTTTTTTTCCCTTCCCTCTCTTTTAAAAAGCGAGTTCTGCTTACATGGAAGGAAAACAACAGTTACATTTTACTGTCTGTCACAGATATTGCGATTTTATTAAATTTAGAAAGTTAAAAAACATCCTGAAAGGTCATCACTTGGACTTTACAAAGCCAGTTGTATTAGACCAAAGACCAACTGCAGTGGCTGTGCTATGTGGAGGAATACAACAAAGCCGATACACTTGTAGATTAAAGGAAGCAGATTTTGCTTTCCAAACTCTAATTTTGTTTTGTATGTGAACACATCATCCTCTAAAATTTGCTTATTTCGTTTTATGATGTATTATGTGTTCAACATAACATCAGACAGTGAATCAGCCCAGACACCAGTCCCGTGGGATGCAGGCATTGCTTAGAGTGACCTGGGCTGCTGCTGAAACAACTAACGACTCCTATTCTGAGGGAACAGCTTTTCAAATGGCCAAGAAAGCCAGCTTACCAATTGATCCACTCTGACTACTAAAAATATGTCCCAACAGGGTTGATAGTTAAAACAGTAGGGCGGCTGGCTGCCAAAAAAAAAAAAGACTGAATGTGAGAATCTATTGAGGGAAATCTCAGGTTATTTATTCATACTCAGCATCTCAAAAGAGAACATTCGTTTAGGCCAGAATTTGCAGACTGTGCCCTGCTTCAGGCATCGATGCTGTTTCAAAATGCTGGCCTTGATGTAGTTAAATGTGAAAAATTAAGGAACCGTAATAAGACAAAACAACCAAACTTTTTATAATATATAAATCTACGGAAAAGGAGAAGTTTGGCAAGTAAAACCTAATTCATGCTTTGCCTTCATCCTGCCTATCTCCAAAGAATTCTATATACAGAAAAATATTAACGCATATGATAGTTGATCCTAGAAATACTGATTACACACCAAAATCATGACATTTCATATCACACCTTCCTTACATCCTGAAGTAACAGAATACTATCATAGAGGGATATGTTTATCATTGTGAGGCTAAGCCAGTTATCTCTGGAAAATTAGTTTACTATGTAACTCTTTCAAGATACAGAAATAAGTCCTAGAATGATAATGCAGCACTTGCAATAGCAATTGTGTACAACGAAGATGGCAAATACAGTAACTGGTGGTTCTCGGAAAGGTATCGTTAAGTTCATGTTGAGTTCAGTAAGTCTCTCCTGCTTGAAAGGTTGTGAATGATATGAGACATTTTTTCCAGTATTCCCCTTACAGATTAGCTTTGGCCAGTAAAAGAACTAGTCCAGCTATTCTCAAACAAGCAGTCAAATCCTCCTGGGGAAGAGACATCTTCGAGTCTTGCCTTCAGTCTTTTGGATCTGGCAGAAAGGCCAAATCCTTGGTATATAAATAGTTATAAGTATGCCACTCATTTTCTCTCCACATGCATTTTTGGTAATGACACAGAACACTAAAAATTAAGGAAGAAGAAAAAAAATCCAAAAAATGACATGAAATGGAAATAGATTAACCCATTTAGTTCATCTACGTTATAACTAGAGGATCTAAGAAAGAAAACTAGGAAAAGCAAGTCTTCTGCTTTAAATTCCCAAACACAGTCTGTACATGTGTGTACACACAGAAAGAAGGAGCACATCGCTGGGCAAGATGATCTCAAAACCACAGCTAGCACTGAACTTACTTTCCTCAAACAAAAAGACATACGGCAATAAAAATTCTCCCAAAGTATAACACAATGGCTTAAAACCCAGAATATATCATCTGTTCAAAATGTCATAACATGGTATTTCTGTTACTGCTATTGGCAAATTAATCTAGACAAAACCCCTTAACAGATAAGTAGCTTACGAAATTTGAGAGGCACTTAGTTATCAAGTATTATTCTGCTTATGGTACTCATGGGTCAACATGCCTCTTGAAATCTTGCTGTGAGTTTTGAGAGCTGGTTTTTAGTTCACTTTAACTTAACCACCAAATAAACTCGATAAAACACTACAGCTGAAGCCAATGAACCAGCATACATCACACACAATAAAATCCAGAAAATTTACTGATGGTGAAAGGAGCATGTTAAACCGCTTTTATTATGACAGTAAAACAACAAAATGTGCGTTAGACTTAAGTAGCCTTTATGAATAGTTGCAAAGAGTGTACGTTGAATATTGTAAAAAAAAAAAAAGCACGGACACCTGCCATCATGAAGGTGTGCCACAAATGGGTTCCAGGTAGGGATAATATTCCCCACTCCTGTATTTGGATGTCTACAATGTAAGTGTTGGCACGTGAGTTGAATCTTTGGCTATAGTCAGTAGAGCCAAGAGAGGCCAGAGAGCTCCTGGGCTGAGTGGAGCTGCTGTGTTCCCTGAGCTGCTGTGTCAGCCCTCCAGGCTCTGGGCTTCCAGTGAGAAAGCTTCCCTTTATTAACCAGGTCTACCACCAGCCTATGTACACGTGCACTGAAGTGGGCTAACGCTAAGGTAAGAAAACACATCACTCGGAGATTTTTCTACTATTCCACCTGTACAATGGAAGAAGGCCACTCTTCCAGTAATT
Organism: Balaeniceps rex; assembly: GCA_013401315.1. Classification (NCBI taxonomy): domain Eukaryota; kingdom Metazoa; phylum Chordata; class Aves; order Pelecaniformes; family Balaenicipitidae; genus Balaeniceps; species Balaeniceps rex. The sequence continues at coordinate 132,255 of VYZW01028507.1, forward strand.
ACAACATACAAAGAGATAATCAAGATTTCAGGTGGGGAGTGCCATACTCAGCCCTTTCCACTTCCTAACTGTAGACCCCAAGCTGCAAAATGGGTAAGTAACGAAAAAGGGAAGCAAAGTGCCTCAATAAAAGGGACAGTCTTGTTCAGAAATTCTGATTTCCTCGATCTACCAATATCGCTTTTGTTTTGTCCAGATTAACCTTCGGTCAAAGGCACACACAGTCAGAATGTGGCTGAAGTAAAAATACAAAGAGCACAGCAGGAAGCAGAAATAGCATGATGTTACTCAACCGAACTAAAACAGAGCTGGCTATAGGATGCTCTAGAAAGACTTTTTTTCTTCTTTAAATGAGGCACCATTTATAAGCTTTTAGAAGGCACTGGACTTAGAGGATGTCCAGAATACTGCATTTTAACTTCAGCTTGGTTTTCCCAGGAAGGGTATTAATACCTTTAGGGCAACCAAGGGAATCACAGGTATTAAGAATATTTACTACCAGAAACCAGTAAAGCGGTTCGATTTATTCTCAACAGAAAACTCTGAAGTGACCAATACAATGAAAATATCTATGTAGTAATGAATGATTTTGATAAAATGTAGTAAGAGTCATTGTTTGCATTCCAGACAGAGGCATTTTTGAACAGGAAAATTAACAATACATAGGAGATTAGAAAGAATGAGTAGGGCACATGTGAACTGCTGTCTTTTCTGTTTTACACTGCATCATAAAACTATTGAAAATTAAGATACTTAATCTGAGCTTGTATTACAGGAGTCACAATGTAACCTGATACAATTTGTGGTTTACCTACTATTACTACACATATAATACAAATGGAAAGATAATAAACATAACACTTATGTGGTTAGTAAATGGCACGGGTGCCTGTGACCAAGTTCAGCTTGCAGCTGAGTTCAATGTACTGAATCGGTTCACCTTATGGAATAACAATTTCTGATAAAGTAGATTGCAAACACGAAAACCAAATTTTATTTTCCACTAATAGTGACTAAATTCAACTGATCTCCAAGGACTATGAGCTATAGCTTTTTGCTTGCTTAAACTACCAAAATTACTACTAACATAAGAATGGGCATTAATGTGAGGACTGCAGACCTGGCCTCACGTGTTCCTAATGCCTTGGGCAGCTACAAGACCACCATTGCACTCCAGCAATGACTAACTTCATCAACGGTTCACTCTCTCCACCCACCATCTGCTTACACCACAGTCAGAGAGGTGGTAAAAGCTTAACGGGGAGGAAACTGATGCGTGAGTTTTATGGCAGCTACAGTCAGCACAGCGCTTATTTTTGGGTGATGAATCACTTTTACCCCAGCCACACGGTGCTGGTACATTCACTGCGCAGAAAACCTCATTTCTGGATGGGGCTGGTGGCAGGGCAACAAACACTGCTCTTGGTAGAGCCATGTCAAGAGACTGCTTTGGACAAACCAGAAGACCTTACGGTCAAAGGTAGCTGTGTGCAATACTGCTCACCGTCATTCACCAGCCACACATCGAGCCCTGGGAAAACGGGACTACTTGTCTGAAGATCTCACAGAGTTTGTTTATGGTCAATAAGGATCACCTTTTCTTTCAGACTGAAAACAAGATTGAGGATTCAATGAAGTCATGCAAGGTGTCAATGATGGCGCCCAGGGCGAAAGCTGGATCCACTCCCTTGTAGCCCACTTGCATTAAAGTGATGTCACACCACAACAAGCTCTGTCAAAATCTTGAATGAACTCACAAGAATTGGAAAATTGGAAAAAAACTGACAAAACAACATTTTGTTACACTCAGCTGAAGCACGTCTCCAAAATGTGCTCTCTGCAAAGCCCTTGGCAGCCTCACCGCAGGCTGCCCGGCACCAGGGCCAAGAGACCTACCCGATGTCATCATGGGCTAGAAATTTCACTCCAACTACCTTCAGAGCCCACCAAGATGACAGCAAGGTGAAGCACCTTTATTTGGCACTACAGTGCAAGCGCTCTTTAGCAGTGCTGTAGGTTGTCAAGATTTATTTGCCCTCCTCCCCTTGCCTCTCATTCAGAGTTTGGGACTAGTTCAGGGTCTGACCCAGCTTTTGGTACTTCCTCCATGGTCTCTTGAACACAGATTTCCACCACAGCAGCACTCACGGTCACAGTACAGTTACATATAGGTCAGCAGCTACTTTCTATGGCATATCAGCTCTACCGCAGATGACATCCCAATAAAATGAGAACAGATCTATGGACATTTTGTCTCAACATTAAGAGAAGTGACGAAGTCAATGAATGCATCACACACACTTCAGGGTAGTGAACAGGTCAGACCAGTGCTTTTGCTCTACTATTAACTTTGGTGGAATTCAGAAACCCCAACAAACTTAGCAGATTTCCTTTTGCCACCCAAAACCAGGCATCTCATAATTCAAACACCTGCCTCAGCATTGCCCTACAGTACCAAGTTATTCCATCCTTTTCATTCTGCCTTTAAATTAACATCAACAAGTGTCAAGGCTTTTAATATAAGCTCAAGCCTGAGAATGCATCTGTCTATATTAATTATCCACCCCAAATCCATTCATTTTAGGATCCATCAAGAACAGCGAATTATTAATAATTATTTATATATAGATACACACACAAAGTATAAAATATAAATAAAAATATTTAAATATATAATTATATACCTATATAGTTATATAGTATATGTTTGTGCATATATTCATATTATATAACTATCTATACTTATAAAGACATATATTATAAAGACATATATTATAAAGACATACATGTTTTCAGACCAGGGCTATTCTTTGCACCACTAAGCTTCTACTCACTGACCTGCAGAACAGCTTAAAAATCAGCGTAAGACACTGACTTCAGTCGAGTATCTCTTTTTCTCTTTGTTTTCTCCCTTTTGCAAGCTCTTCAGAAAAAAAAAAAATGAACACCAGTTCTTCCTTTTTAGCCAGTTAGTTTTTATTAAGATTCCCCTCAATACCGTAATGAACATTTTAGTTTGGGAATTTCCAATTCATTTCTGCTTATGTCAGTTGGTTCTACACCAGCACAACCCTAATATCGTCCCTTCAAAGATCAAAGGAGAAGACGGAGAATTCTAATAGAATCAGCTCTAATTCCATTAGATTTCAAGCAGTGCTTATGAGTCTGCTCCTTGGGGGCCAATCACTAAAACGCCTCTTTCAGCTCTGGCTTTTTATTTTTTATATCTTCTTTAGAAATTTAGTACCCACTCATGACATTCAGCAATGAATATTTTTATAGTGTATATACAATATATTGTAGTAACTATTACCCAGAAACAGATGCCTAATATACACTGCACATACATACACTTGTTGCTTCCAACTTGCAATCCTTCAGTACGTAAAACACACCTAAAGCCACAAGTCTATTTCTACTCCTCATTTCCACTGTCACCTCTGGAGCAGAACTGTAATCGATAGTTTGCAATTCATGTATAATTTAAAGGATATCACAGCAATGTGTCATACATCAGTCTGTAACGCAATGATGTCTACCTAGAAATCTGTTTGCAAATTGTAACAAATCTGCATTTAAGCTCTATTGTTATTTTTCAATTATCATACACAACAGTAGTGATTTTTTTCAAAAAGCAAAGCTCTGCATGATGCTATGGGAAACATCAACGTTTTCAGAGTGACTAATATAAAATCTTTACTTCAAAGCCACAATACAAATACAGTCAGGTGTTCCACACTGTAAACTATTCTTTCAGTAACATAATATCACCTTCCAAAATAAGAACTTAAACAATCAATATTCTCTTTTTTTATTGTTAGCTCAAGACAGTTACAATTAAAGTTTCAGTACAGTGATCTATTAAGAGCCCGTAACAAGACTCAGCAGTGCTGTATATAAATTCACCTATACAGGGGATTTCAATAGCATATATAAAGAACTGAAATAGGCAGAAATTGTTTTCTAAGTTTACACATTAGGATAATCTTTTTAATAGGACATGTAGAGAAAGATGGGGGATTTCAGAAAGGATAATCCCTCTGCTATGGAATATTCTATTTCAAAATTTCCACAGAAACATTAAAACCCCTTTGAAATGCTATCAGGCTACCATCACCAGTATTGTTTGAAACACCTGAGCCCGCATCTATGAAACTCCTTCAAATCCTTTGACAACGTATCAGCAAGGGTGCCTCACACCTTGCATCCTGAGCTATAAAGCCTCTGAAAAAAGAGCAGGGCCAGCACTACAGCTGGAAAAAATACTTTTTTTTCTTTTTTAAATGAATGAGCTGCATCTGTGACTATATACACATCTTTAAGAGACTGACAGAATTAAAGACCTGATCTACATATGTAGTTAGGTACCTGAACCCCCTTTGTTTAACTGGAAATTGGGAACATAATTGCTGTGGTGGGTCTGGAGCACAGTCTGCTTACTACAAAGCAGAGATTTACCTTCCAGCTCTGTCCATCTGTCTTTCTGCTACTTCCCTCTCCTCCTTTACCATGTATGTCGCTGCCGCCAGTGTAAAACCAAAGGTGATCATTTCTCAACCAACCTGTCAAACAACCACCGCTGCGCTGTAGCTGGTTAATCAAACACATACCTTTTGAAACATACATGCTGGTACTTTATCTGCCACTTCAAATTAGCGGCTCCAAAAATTCAGGTCCATTTGCAAACCACAGTCTGTCCCAATCCATTATCACATGACACTTGGTCAGCAAGCAGATTGTAAATTAACATTTCCATCTTCTGCTGTAGCCTTTTAGTCATAGTAATTACAATAAAATCTCTTTAATCAGCAGACTCATAAAATAACCAAGACGGATGTCTTTTATTTGAGGAAGACCTTGTGATACACATTAGGTCACCAGCTGCACGGGGAGAATATCAGGCTTTGCTAAGGTAGCAAAGAGGGACGCTTTCTTACACTCAAGCCATGACCAGCTATTTGAGTTCCTCACTGATGCAATGCCTTCTGCTGCAATTAAACTGAAACAAATAACAGATATTTCCAGTTTTCTCTTGTATTCTCAGTGTATTTCCGATGATTTTAATAAACGATCCCACAAAATGCCTGCAGATCACCTAAGCAAAGACAGACGTGCCCCTGTAATATCATTTCTACAGCGTTCAAGGCAGCCTTTTCAATGGGGCTTATAATTAAGAACGCTTTTGATGGTGAAATTGGGCCTCTGCTGTTAATCAAAGGACCAAAGACACCCCTCAGCATGCATAATTCTGCACCTCTTTGTTTCAGGGAAATCTTGACAGGAAAATAATGGTTCCTTCCATTTCTTTCTTCTCCGTCAGTTAACCAGGGAAGGTTATTCTGCTCCAGTCTCCCAACTGCTGCAGCATAAATTACCAGAGGGGGAAAGAGTCGGAGGCACATACTTCCCAGGAAACCTTTTGCATGTGTTTTGCACTGGGGGTGAATGAACTGACTTGGGCAAAACGGCCTTTGCCAGAACCTACGGGTATGACCCAGAGCGAATTCAGTGCTCGTTTAGAATCCAGGAAAATTGTAGCCAGCTGAAATAGTCTGTCTCCCAAACCAAACCCGTTTCTCATTCTTCAGATTTCCCCAAATATGATCTCATCTCAGACCCAGCTAACCTCAGAGGCACTGCACTGCCAAGACTCTTCAAAGGCTTGAAAGACCTGAAAACAAAACACAACGTATTTTTGCAAAGCTTCTGTGTTGAAATGAGGTCCACCTTAGACAAATCTTCCAAGGTTACCAATTGCTTGCATTTCCAGGGAAAATTCTTAGGTTTATAGGACACATCTGAGTTCCCAACTTGTAGAGCTAGTCGGTACTCAAGGCACAAGAATTTCTGGTAACAGAGGAATAAATCAGAATTAAAAGGTACACAAAAAATAATGGGGAAAATGTATGCAAACAGAAGAAATCTAAGAAGCTTTGTTCAGTCTCAATCTTCAAGACAGGTCAAACAGTTTCTGATCCCGCTTTTCAGTGTTTTGATCCTGTCATTGATTTATCCCCCAGAGAAAGTAAAGAAGTTTAATCTTCAGACAGATATTGAAATCACTGCAGCTAAAGAGGTAAAGAGCTCTCAGAAATAAACCATCTTGGTTTGCAAAAGCTTTTTATACTTGCCAATTTCATTAATCATTCTTTTTATAATGTGTAAGTTCAAGACAATAGATCTAAACCATTCCCAAAAATTATCAAACTAACAAAGATAGAGGTCCTAGGGCAATCTCGACCATGAGTTAACTACTCCTGTGCTGCTTCCTTGATGTTACTGGCCAAAGGGGCTTGTAAGAGATGCAGACATCCCCTCACCTTGGCTGCATCCCCTCTCTGCCACATCCATGCGCCTCCCCCATGCAGGACATTCATAATTC
>VYZW01028507.1:140900-183515 GCA_013401315.1 Balaeniceps rex
TGCTCTGAGTCCTGGTGCACGAAGCCAACCGCGTCTACGCCCCCCGAATCCAAAAGCTTGTCTGTAAGGCAATCCAAACCCAAAAAAACTTCCATAGACTTTGTTGCTTATTTTCTCACAACTTTTCTATGTCAAAGGTGCTGTATAGAACAAAGGGAGAAAGTGTTCCTGCAACAGTATGTTGAAGAATGTAGAAAAGTTTGAAAAAATACAAGCAAGCAAGCAAACAAAAACCCCAGATGTCTTTTCTGTATACAGCAGCAAGCAGAGTTTCTTTCAAAAAGAAAGCAGTGTCATGACACGTGCTCCTCAGACTCCTTCTTTTAGGGCTCTCCCCCTTTTTTTTTCATCCCTGACATAGCATCACAAGTTTATACGGGGTCTTTGTAAGTGAAACATACTGGTTCAGTACTTTTCTAATACTTTCCATTAGCCAACATTTTACTACTGTGAAATTGAATTTTCATCATAGTACAGCTACAATCTTGCAAAAAGATAAATCTGAGTTTTGACACTTGGAGCCCATTCTTTGTAAAGTTGGCATCCTTGCAAAAACTAGATTGTGAACTCAGACTCACATAGTACAACAAAGCCTGCTGATGTGTTATCTCCCTGTATCTCTTTAAAAATTGCATTTTTTCCAGAGCAACCGTCACTGTTCAGGCACTTTCAACTCTGATCCTTTGCAGACTAAGCCTGTGTTTCCCTTTCAAAGTCCTTTTCACTACTGCTTTCCAGCAGTAATAAACACAGTTCTTTCAGGTAACAGCTGTCTTGCAGCTTGACACTCTGTTCAGAAACATATTACAATGCTACAATGCTACAGGAAGATATCTTAAAATCAGGCTAGTCTCCAATGGACTTTGAAACTATCTAAGCTTTTAAATGTGAGTGTATGAAGCTCATTTTCTTCGTAATGCTTGAAGCTGAGCAGTTTCCTTAACTGACCCAGTGAAGAGGAAAATGCCAAGCAGCATCTCTCTGAACTGTGCATGCACAACCAGAGCAGAGAGAGTGCAAAACAGCAAGGGCAGGACTCAGCACTTGAATGAAAAACGTATTTTTTTGAGTTGCAAGCACTGACCACATTGCTTTAAGCATCTAAAACACAACAGCAGATTAGAGTTTGGTGAAACAGGATGCCTTTCACAGCATTTTTGTTTCCAAAGAGTATTTTAAGAAAAGACTTAAGTGTCCACAGACATGTTCCAGGCTCCCCGGTTTACTCTAGCACTACTCCAACAGTAACACTGCTACACGTTCATAACTCCTAGAGAGCTGATGCAAACTCCACATTGACATTAACAAGCACACCAAACGTATCACTGCCCCTTTTTTTGACAATTATGACTGGGACAGATCTCTTACCTACCAACAGGCATGAAAAAACAAGTGTACTTCTCTAACACCCATGAAGTACCAGCAAGTAAGCAATGCAATATGCAGCATTATGTTCAAATGCCTTCCTTTGGTCATGCACAACTTTTAGACATCATAACCCTTCAGAAAAGCTTTCCTACTCCCTCCTCCATCTGATGGTGGGAAGGTACGGAGAGTTTAAATAAACATGGATCCAGCCATTCTTCTGCTGAAGAATACTTGGAAAATAAACAAAAACCCCATGTTCTCAGGTACAAGCATGTTTCTGCACTGATTAATCTACAGGAGAAATGACTCAGTTGTTCTTTTCAGGGGGTGGGGTGGGGTGGGCTGGGGTGGAAATGTGACCAGCTCCTACAAGAATGGGCTCCTGTCTTGGGACAGAATTTTCTACATCCCAAATGCAATTCAAACCTAAACTCCCATGGCGAACACAGCTAAGGGAGGAAGGACTGTGTGGTTGCACGACGGTACTCACCTCACCCAGAGATGCCAGAGATTATAACAGCATCAGTCATCTACTCTACGCTTACATAAAGCATAGGGACTGAGGCAGGTGCCTCCTTCCTTCTCCATCTGGTTTATAAAGAAAAGCTTTATTTAAAAAAAAAAAACCCACAACTTTTTTTTTTTCATTTCTATGAAAAATTAGCCGACAACTCAGCCCTTACAGCATTAATAAAGTGTATTCAGCATAAGACATGGTTAAAAAGTAAGTACGTCAGCTTGTCATTCAACTTGGAGACTGACTAGCCTCAAACAAGTACCTCAGGATCTTTCTTTTCTCACTTCTAGAATTGAGCAACCATCACTGTTTAATTCATATAAAATAGGCCCCCAGGAATCTTCCTGTAGTTCTGGTAAGCTGCGGGTAAGCACAAAGTAGTTGTAAGGCTCAGACAAAATACGTGGAAGAAAATGCTCAGGTTCACAGGGCTCAGGGAACAGCCCCAACTGCCTTTTTCTTCTCCCCACAAACACTAACCCTATATTAACTTTATAAGCAATAAAAAGCTCTTCTCCAGGAGATGCTAAAATGATGACAAAAAAAAAAAGGAAAGCAAAAGTATTTGCTCAACTCTATGTAGCTTCTATCTGTCTTCCGTGTCTTTGATTTACATAAAATGCTGTAGTAGTAGTCAACGCTTTTTTATTTTTGTCAAGTTTCAGACATTGGTTAGGGATTGGCAAAGTTCTGCAGAGACAAGCTAGCAATAACTCAAAAGTTGATTTGCTCTTGTCTTGAGATACACAGAGACGTCCCTCTGTTTTTACCAGATTTTCTATTATTGGGCTGGTGCGTTCTTGCTCCTGTCTCAGTTGAGATCATGTACCTACCATACAGTAATACACAAAATGCCTCACTACCAATATTAACAGAAGAGCACTGTACCATATTATTCATGCAAGATATTATCAAAAAATTATTTCGCAAATCTATTTGCTACATTTCTCCTTCCCTCTTACTCGCTGTTTACTTAGCTGCTGAAATCACTACATTTCAAATGCAGACATGAATATCAACTAACATCTTCTGACTGAGCTACAATTTAAAATGTCAGTTCCATGCAAACAAGTGAGCAAAACTCATGAGGGCATAATTTATTAACACTGTAAAATGGACTGCTGCTAAGTTTTTTCCTCTGGTAATGACAGAGTTGGCCCCTAATCAGATGTGTGCACACTACAAGGAGTTACAAGATCACCCTAATTCTGCCAGCTGATTCAGGTTTTCACATTTGCTTAAGTTCTTAACTGAAAACCAGGCAAAACGTTAAAGAAACATACTCTACAATAATGATGACAGACATCTAACATATATCCTATAACATATTCAAAAGATGCCCCATCCCCCGAAACAAAGAAAATTCCCTTTGAAGGAGATCACAGTGGAACAGAAAAGTAAGGCTGCACATGATAGTAAAGGTAGAAACTAATTAATTTTGTTGTCCTAAAAATTGAACCAGATAGATTTAGAGAGGTTTGTTCAATTTATTGTTAAACCCTTAAGAACTAGGGGTTTACAACCTCAGGAGGTGGTCTGTTACAGTGCTTAGCTAGCGTTAATATTACAGAGCTTTTCTTTTGAAAACTAAAACTTCTCATCACAGCCTCAGAGAATATGAAAAACAAATGTTTCTTGTGCTGCCTATAAACAACCTTCCCAAGAATTTGACTACTATAATTTTTTGTTCTTTCTAAACAAATACTTATCTGTCAATGATTCTTCTATTCAGTTATTTGATGCTATGCATTTAACAACTTCATTTTCCATTCTAAAATTATTTGTCACTTTTGTGTATTGATCTTCCTCTTAATGATTCTGGATCTCACCTCCAGTTTACTGATTTTAATCCCATTTTCTATGGTGCTTGCAGTCCAGCTTGAAGTTTACAGGCTTTGTTTAGCCACAAGAAGAGAGGTCTCAGTGGGATCTCATCATCAATGTGCATAATAAATAGCTGATGGGAAGGAGTAGAGAAGATGAAGCCAGACCCTTCTCAGTGATGCCCAGTAAACAGACAAGAAGCAACGGCACAAACTGAAATACAGAAAACACCATTTAAACGTAAGAGAAAAACTCCTGTACTGTGAGCGTTGTCAAACACTGGAACAAGCTGCCCAGAGAGATTGGAGGTATTCAAACATGGACTGGATACAGCCTTGAGCAACCCGCTCTGGGTGGTCCTGCTTGACCAAGGGGTTGGTCCAGATGATCTCCAGAGGTGCCTGCCTGCCTCAGCCGCTCTGTGATCCTGTGGCTCTGTCCAACTGCATCCTACCACCCACAAATTGATAACCCCACTAGACATATCCTTCTGCCAGACAGCATACCATCACCAATTACTCTGTATGTTTGCAGTCATCCACATGGCATGCTGGTGTATGTTCGCAGTCATCTGCAGAGTAATAATCATACACACACTGTAAATCTCCAGACTGTTTCTGAGATGTCATATATGACTCTAACCAAAGCCCTGCTCAAGGAGGAACAGTTAGACTGTTCCCCCACCCCAGCTTAGCTTCAGGGTCACCAAGTCACTATCTCAAGCAATCACTTCATAAAATCCACTTCACAAACTCACTATATTCTGCCATTACATTTGGTTTTGCCCTCAGTGCTGTAACTTAGGAGACTTAAAATCTATGTGCTCTATTACAAAATAATCATAAAACTTCCAGCCTTCACTTACTCATGGCCACTTGCTTTTGATGAGTTATGCGTTTGAGGATCTTTCATGGTACCAAATTTGGTTGATCAGTCTGCATTTCCAAAATCTTCCTTCTTTCTGCCCTTTAAGAACATAATATCTATGTGCCCTCTTGGGATTCTCACCTGTCCTTTATTGTTCTTACATGGTAATTGCTCATGGATTTGAAGCTGCTTCAATTAGTTGCTTGGGTAGACCAGAACAAACTCCCTCCTAAGCCTACAAACCTGAATGCATCTAACTCATGAAAATGTCCTTTAACCTGTTCTTTCCTTTTTCTGCCCTGTGTTCCTACCACCTTGCTGTTAGCTTCAACTGTGCTAAGCAGCTGATCCCAATTAACCTTCTTTGTAAAGACAGAAGCAAGAAAGGTTGATCCGTATTCCAACTTCTGCCATTCATTATTTTCTCATCTTCTCCTTTAGATAACAGTCTTATAGTTTCCTTTGTCTCCCTCTACTTAGACAAGCTTTTTTATTTACAAAACCTTATTTTATTGTGCGTTACCTCCCTTACTATGTGTAGCTCAGCATTTTTTTAATTTGTCCAGCATGCTTTAGATGTTCTTTTATCTTTAATAGTCATCGTGCTGAAAAGGTTTGAAAACATTTCTCCCTATCCTCCCCATACTGTTGTTCAGATACTTTGCTCTTATCAGCCAACAGTCTCGAATTAAGTCTCAGCTCACCTGCAGAGAGAAACTGCTAAATGATCTCAGGTTTTTAATATTCTTTTGTAACTGTATTTCAAAGCTAAGCTAAACAAATCAGTCAGCGAGCATCAGCCAAGCAGTCCACCCACGTTCACAATCTTTCTTTACCTAATGATAATTACAGATTGTACTACAGACAGCCTTTAATAAACAGCATCAAGTTTAGAAGGAAGACATCTGTAGGGACCCTTCTGTTGCCATGGAAATATCTTCAGGCCAAGCTGTCTTTAGCTCCACACATTACCTCCATATTAACTTAATACTATGCTTTTCTTTGGGTATTAGTACAAATTATGTACTAACTCACCCCAATCAGATTATTACAAATGATATTAAATCTGACTTTGAGGGATTCCAAAGAACAAGGAGTCCTACAGAAAAGGGTAAATTCCTGGACTTCCAGACAAACTGAATACTTGCCTGATGTTGCATGGATTTTATTCCATGAGGTCCTGAACTAAGTCAGGGCTCCCAGCAAGGAACCGAGCCCCGCAACCACCACTGCACTTTCTGAAGGCTAGTGAGCAGTTCACAACTAAATTTTTTTCATATCGTTGTAAAAGTTTGGATGAAACTTAAGTCATACCAGCTCAAAATATTAAGTAGATAACTACTTTTTGAGACTCATTAATGCAGTAATAATCACAAATGCAATAAACAACAGTAACAAATGATGCAGAATGCTATAGTGATAGGCACAATAAATGTGTACAACAGACACTCTCATGTGGAGGACCTTTTGCTTTGGAGGACCCCAAAACATTTTGCAACTATGCACACTGCTGAAATGTAGTCATCTCAAAGGGTAGAAGGTATTAAGCAACTTGCAAACAGCATGTAACGTAACAGTGAGATCTTTAACACCCACACAGAATAAACAGGATCTCAGTTTTTAAGATCTCATCCAAAACACACCCACACAGCCAAGTACATGGTATTGAATTTACTTATTTCATATAAATGAGAAAGAAATTAACCTCTGCTAAGATATGAACCATTGGTCTAGAGAAGGGTGAGGGATCCAAGCTTGAAAATTAGATTTTTCATAATTAACTATGACATTTTGACTGCTTCTCTAAAATTAAATAGGACATAACTGAAGATGTTCCTTACTCTGACGATATTTCATATTGTCAATAACTTTTAAACAGAAAATCAATCAGAAGAGTTTTCCCTACTGGCTTGAATTGTGACACTAAATTTTTTCAATTAGTATTTGATCATAGACTTTTGAAGATGATCATTAAGACTGCTGTCCAAAGAAGTACAGGCAATGTCTTAAGCAGGAACTGAATGACATAATCTGAAACCCACAAAAAATAGACATGAAGAGAATGACAGGAAACATAAAGCTAAGGCTGCTGGTGCTTACCTAGTATGAATTGCATCTGCTAGTGAAAAGGCTGTTAGTGGAGTTGCTCAGATAAAGAAAACCATAACAAAATTATTTTCTATAAAAGTATTTTCTATATTTTTCTAATACCTTATAACTGCAACATCAAGAAAAAAAAGGAAAAAATATTTTTATCGGACTGTCCAGAGTGTGAACAGTGATTTAGGATCTATTTTTGCACTGCTGCCTCAAACGACAGTCAACAGCAATCCTCCCAGGGACCCCAGAAAACCTGTGATTATTGCTCAGAAGTAACATTAAGTTCAGTCAACGATTTAAAATATCTAAAGCTGAGCTTTCCCTCTTCTTCCTTACATCTTTCTTTCAATCTTTATTTTGTTTCTGCTTGATCTTATTCCCTCCAACAAAAAAAAAAATTACTCTTTTAATAAGCATAGGGATGTGGTTTTATGCAAACTGTAAAATCAGAAATACTTGAGAACAGGGCTGCAGGATGAAAATCTTCACATAGTAACAAATGGCCCAGCTACCATCAGTACCAAGCAGGCAGCACCACAGCTAAGGAATTGACTTGTCACCTTGGTCTTTTTAGAGCAGCATTTGCACTACACCACCATCCCTAGGTCAGTGTAAACTGACATTAAACCCTGAGGTTACAAGAAGCAACAATCCCACCTCCCTCCTGTCCCCAACTTGCCTCCTCCCTCATGCTGCCGTAGGGACTCACACAGCGGCACCAAGGAACTAGCAGGTTGACAATAACCTCTTCCCCCTCAAAAAAGGACTAATTTTTATTGTGTATCAGTTCCTCAGTCCGATGCACTAGAAACGCTTCTGTTGGTGATGGGGAAGGAACTTGGGGTCAACCACGTGCATCCAAGAAGACAAGGTGGGAGGATGCTGCGTGCTGGCAGCAGTACTGGCTTGTGCCATGGGATAATGATGATGAAATGAAGCAGGGGTCTGAGGGCAATGCAAAAGGGTAAGGACAGTGACATCTGCCCAGGCAGTTGGAGTCCTGTATAATCAACTCACATTCAGTGGTGCCTTCTTTTGTCAGTAATCCCACTGGGATCAGCAGGACCACGCACAGATGACTTCTTGTGCCACCGTCCCTGAAGTGTTTTCCTGTGTGTTTAATTTACATGATTGCACGCTATCACTCGTACAAAACTCTCCATTCGTTCAGCGCTCATGATAAATGGCCATCAGTGAATGAGACAACAGGTTGTACTTGTTATTCCACTGTCACCGATGACTGCTTGATGCTCTGTTTCGTTTGGAAGATGCCACTCAGCCACTTTAAGTAATATTAAAGCTTTCTCATTCATGTTGTAGAAGACACAATCTGAGTTCAAGGTTTGTTGAATTCCCCACTGCCGTACAGACCCACCAGCCAGGCCTCAACACTGTGTGAAGCCGAGACCCTTCAGCATAGAGCACTCTGACTTCATGAGCTCCACTGCTGTTCCTGGCAGGGCAGAGGAGATCTATGCTACTTGTCCTGCCAGCCTTCCTCTCTAGAAATCCTCCCCCACATCAAAGTGCCACAGGGGTGAGGCTCCATGGATGTGAAAAACACGCCCACCAAACGAAACAGACCCAAAGCAGATGGGACAATAATGCCAATGATAAACTGCAGGTGGAAGGAAAGGAGAACTATGGAGACAGGCACTGAGCATCCTCTCCTCTACACTTCAGAAGCTGAAGAAGTTAAAGACAAACAGCTGAATAACAGTGGAAAGTCAAACACAAGGCTTAACTTAAGCTGCATTACATACAAACAATCCTTGATGAACAGCAGGCACAATAAGCAGGTCAGAAGTATTATTTTTTTAATTAAAAGAGAAAAACGAAGACCGCTGCAGATCTTAAATTCAATACAGTTCCAACTAAGAGCAATGAGATAATGACAATCTAGCAGCATTTAGCTGTACAGCAAATGATCTCTGGTAGCATTACTGGCTTTGCAAACAATGTATTTGCCAAGAACACCGCACCTATTTAAAGAAATAACCAATAATCCCACTAGCACTTTCCATATATAAAACATATAATACTGTGATTTCTGACATTTTTTTTTTTACATTTCGAAGTAGACACAGAAGATTTTTTAAAACATACTTGCCATCTAATCAAAGCCCGAATCAATGAAAAAGTGGAAGTAGGTGGCGGCCAAAGCACGACATGCATGAAGAAAAGTGCCATTTCCTAGGCAAGAGGGCTTCACACTCAGCAGCACAGTGCTGAGAAAGAACTTGCCACTTGACATACAACAGTTGCATAAGTGAGAAGACCAATGTTAATTAAATCAAGAGATTGCCACGAAAGGTCATGTTATTTAATATGCGGTATTCTTGGGCCTTTAAAGAACACTTAACATATGGCACTTCCATTTTTTAAGTCACATTTCAGAGATTTTTCTTATATTCATTTCATCAGATCCCCATCTACGAAGACTTGCAGACGAACTTGCAATACTGAGTGACAAGGCAATAACACATAACGCATGTGGAAAAACTAACCCTCACTGTGCATATACAATGATGACCTGTAAACTGGCCGTACTTGTAAATGTAGCTGTTTGGTGGTAATGGGTTATATTACAGTAGTTCTCTTGGGAAACAAGATATTTCCTTGAAGAAGATGCCAGGTTATGAAGTAAGATGTGTAACACATTCCTTTAAATGCTGCATGGAAGACAGACATGGGTAAAGTGGCAAAGACCTCCTATCTTTCAAGAATTAACTTCACTTACATTGAGGACTTCGATTAAATCGCCTTCCTGTTTTGGGCAGGGGCTTGGGGGCTTTAGGTAACATTTTTGTTTTAAGCCAACCACAACCTAAGGCATGAAAACTCACTGTAAATCTGTATCTTACATATATAATGAATGACAACACAAATGTCTCAAGAGACCTTGAAGCTACTGCGAACACTTGTCCAAGAACATCAGCTCAACCATGTTCGGGCATATTATCAGACGCGAGGAATATGCACGGAGGGAGCAAAACAGAAAACACCACTGCACAACTGAACAAATCCAACATGTACCACGTAGCTCTGGTTCCCCCCGTGGGACTCACCTCCTCTAGCTTCAGATGTGTATTTGACACCTTAATCTGTGCGGGTCATCCATGCACCTATTCTACCCAGTGGAGAAAAATCAGGGGGACAGAGGATAATTTGTCTTGCCTGTCCTAGAGACGAAGGATGATCAGCTCAGACACTGCTATTTAACATTTAAATACCTAACTTACTGAAGAAGAATGCTGCATTTGTTATTTAAAAAGGTGTGTTAGCACTGAAAAAAATACAAAAAAGGCTACAAGGATCATCTGAGAAATGAACATTCAAGGATATATAAAGCAGATACTATGCTTTGGCTTTGGAAAATGATGACTAAAGACCTATGATAAACATCAAAATCGTGATTGACGTGGAAACTGTTCCTCACAACATAAGAACAAGTGCAATTGGCAGACAACAGCTATAAAATAACTGAAAATAAGTAGCCTTTCATGTAACACCTACATTTACCACCACATTGCCACAGGTATTCCTGGAGACCAGAAGCATAAATGAGTTAAAAGATGGATTAAACAGTTTCACTGGGAAGAGTTCATTAGTGGCTATTAAACACAATGGTCGAAGTATAGCAATGGGCTTAAAATCACCTATAAACTGCCGGCTGATCAAAGTTATGTCCAAGGAAGGATCACACAACACGGACCTTTTTCATCTTCCCTGTCTTCCTCACATGTTGGAGACCCTGCTGGAGTGTGTGGCCAAATGGACCTTTGGCTTGACTCACCATGATGGTTAAGGTGGTTCTGAATAAATCAGCCCGCTACCATCTCACTCCACACAACCAGACTTAAACCATAAACTGGTTTAATGCGCACTATGTTTCACCACATGCCCACGTAATGAAGGTTTTGGGTTGTTTTTTTGTTAAGTGTCAACTTAGCTCCTTTGTGGATATTACTACTCAAAATGTCATGCCGCATACTCAGTCAGATGCCATTTGGATACAAATCTAATGAACAGGTTGTGAAGCATCTACATTGTCATGTTCCCAATAACAAAACCATGAAAGAGATGGTTTGATAAATGAAGTACGAGATGAAGGAAGAGTTTCTTCCTTCAATACAGGTTTGTATTTTCCCCCAGTTACCCTGAGCTTCAAGCAGCGTGAGGGCAGGGCTCACACGGCTCAGCTGCCACAGGCTGAAGGTGAGGCTCTTCCAGTGGCTGAGGGTTCAGCAGTTATCACTCAGCAACAGTAATCTGGAGACCAAGGTACTCCCTCAGTCTCACCATTTGCCCCACTGCCTCCCAATGAGGCTATCCGACATCTTGCTGCTGAAGTTACCCAAGGCATCAGCCAGGGTAACAGATCTACAGAACATTTATTCTGGGGCTGAAGTATTAAAAGACAAGAGCTGCACTTGGATTTAAGAAGCGTAGTGAAATACACAAGGTTGATAGTTAGATTTTGAGCACATTTTTATTTTTAGATTAAGGAAACATGACACGGGGGTCTGCACAACACGGTAAAGATGAGACCACACACATTAGACATAAAGCTGATTTTTCCTATTAGGGACACAAAGTTCATTTGAACATCATCTAGTGCAGCATTCATCTCACCCCCCAAAAAGAACAACAAAACAAATACCTGTGTTTTGCAGAAGCCACAGACTTCTTGTTCTTATCAGGGCACAATGGAAGCAGTTGTTTTCCATCTATGAATTCTTTACTGACTTAGAGGCTGGTTAGCCCAGATAAACTCTCCTCCATACATTCTTCCCTGACAAGTGAACTCAGATAAGGTTCTCCAGCTAAAATCTGGCCAGATTAAGATGTTCAGGGCATTCGTGACAAGAGTGCTTTCCTTCCCAGTAGAGCCCAACCTTCCCCCNCTTTTACTTCCTCAAGGTCAGGCTTGAAGTGGTGGGTAGCAGTGAACTAAATGATTTAGTTGGGAAGAGGCACACTGAATTCAAAATTAGACTGAGCCTTTAACTGAAGGTGGACCGTAATTAATACATTTATCTGTACCTCATATGAAGGTTTTTTGAAAGCTTCAATTTAGGCACTTTTTGCCTAGAGCAAACTGATAAGTGAATTTTAAGAAATATCTATAGAAATACACCAATGTGCTAAAGATAAACAAAGTACTGAGAACAAGAAAAGCATAATGGGAACAGTCTTATGCACACTGATGCTCATACTGAAAACCCTGAATGCTGCAAATGCTTCAGAACCTTTATGCTGTATGAAACAGTAACAATGTCCAACCAGTAATAGTAGTATCCATATTGATAAATGATTTTTAAAAGCTGATCTGATCAAGTACCTCCCGCTATTAGCCAATGACCTTCATTTTTAAGCCATTCCACTAGCACCAGGCTCTATCCAATTTAAAACATCGCAATTTCATGCTTGGTGCACCACTTTGAGGTTATGAAGCTCCTCATACAAAAATGGGGAGCTTATTCATTTCAAGTTCCTTTCTCGGGATACATATTAAGATTACATTAACGCTGTATTATTACTCATTGACAATGCTCCCCCAAAAAATAATCCTATGACTGTAGACCAAACAGAATTATGTCCTGGGTTGTACCTTGAGCTTGAGCTGTCCAGTCTCCTGTCGCTCCTGCGGACAGCAGTAACTGCTGGTTCGTTACACTCAGAAGAGAGGGAATATATTGTGTCGTTTGTTTTTCCTCCAGGTCTGTAAGGAAAGGCATCGGTCTTTACCTTTTTTCAGTATAAACTTGCAAGTCGTCTGCTCAGGGGCTTTTCTGTCAGGTTTTATAGGAGCAAACAGAAGCCAGGACAAGAAACCATTCCCACTTACATAGTCTCACTAACTCACAGGTGAACACATCCCACCTATGGAATATACTGAAGAAGGAAACATGACGTAGATCAAGCTTCCCTCCTTGTAATTACTATCTTTGAAACTATGTGAAACAGAAGACCTCACTGCTGAGGATGCCCTGGCTCCTGGAAATGTCTGGGGCAATCAGCAGGGCGTCAAAATAAATGATGATACTCTCACCCCATTGTTTTTGCTCAGTCATGCCAGGACCATCTTACTGTTTCATGTGAGATAACGATGCAATAAATCTTAAAAGATCGGTGCCACTGAACTTTTTTTTTTTTTTTGGCATGACATGCTCCCAAGATTTCTAGCATGCAGATACATCACCCTCATAAAGAAAGGCCTTGATCCTGTGAGTCCCCGTGTGGCTCAAAAGGTTGATGTACTCCATTACCAGAAACGGCGCAGGCTACACAGAGGCACTACAAAGGATGAGCCTCAGACATAGCTCTCCACGGTGTTTGAAAACTGCCGTTCTCTTGCATGCGTGATCCCTCATGCTCAGAAAAACAGCTTTAAAAACAAAACAAAAGAAAAACCAGCAGCAGATTCCAGGTTGCAGGGCAATCTCCATATCAGCCTAACCAGGGCAGGCCGCGCTGTCATGTGGCTCTTGTTATTTCATGTAATGTCACTTAGCCGCCCTTGCTGGAGTCAAGATGACTGCCTTGTTCAGTCATTTAGCACCTGCAAACTGCATGGTGAAGCCTAAACCGCATGTTTCATCCACGTGGCATGACTAAAAGCACTACCCATGAGTTAGGGTAGCACATATCCAAGCATTTATTGCCACTCTTCCCCGTCCCTACACGCCCCTTCCGCTTCGAGTCTGCTTTGGCATTTGCTTGACTCCTCAGAAAGCCAAAATTATTGCCCTTTTTTTTCCCCAGGCTATTTTTATGCCAGACTGGCAAACTGAACCAGCTCATCGAGTGATCCCACGGGTACCAGCGTCAGCTCAGGGACGGCGGTTGAGGAGTCGGGGAAGGAAGGGGGTGGGAAGCGCAAAGGAAAGGGACAACCTCTTCCAATGCCTGACCTAGCCTCCACTACAACTAATGGTAAGATTATTACTACAAGGAGTATTAAATCTTGTTAAGACAGGTGAGCACTCATCCTGCCCTTCTGGTAGCACAAGTCTAGAAAAGCCACCACACTCTTGCACTTGGCCAGTTTGCTAAAGCAACGCCTTACCCTGCCAGAAGAAGCAGAGGTCATCATTTAAAACATCAGCACAGACAGGTGGAAGAATCCTGTTAGCTGCTGCCCTGAGGTTTGCGTGTCTGTAAGAGAAGCAACAGAAGAACTTCGTGTCCAGAGAAGGGCAACGAAGCTGGTGAAGGGTCTAGAGCACAAGTCTTACGAGGAGCGGCTGAGGGATCTGGGGTTGTTTAGCCGGGAGAAGAGGAGGCTGAGGGGAGACCTTATCGCCCTCTACAGCTACCTGAAAGGAGGTTGCAGCGAGGTGGGTGTCGGTCTCTTCTCCCAAGTAGAAAGTGACAGGACAAGAGGCAATGGCCTCAAGTTGTGCCAGGGGAGGTTTAGATTAGATATTAGGAAAAACTTCTTCATGGAGAGGGTTGTCAAATATTGGAACAGGGTGCCCAGGGAAGTGGTCGAGTCACCATCCCTGGAGGTATTAAAAAGATGGGTAGACGAGGCTCTTAGGGACATGGTTTAGTAGTGGACAGGTACAGTTGGACTTGATGATCTTAAAGGTCTTTTCCAACCAAATGATTCTATGATTCTAAGCAGCAAGGGCAGGGGCCCGGTGGTGCACGGCAGAGCAACCTGGCCACGCCGGGGCCCAGCAGCAGCCTAGCTGCAGCAGCACAGAATCAGCAGGGGCTGATTTATCCAGAGATACTCGCTACTGACACCATTTGGCTGTTTCCAATACCAGAGGTGGCTCATAGCCTAAGTGCACAAACCCTAAGGGTGGGAGTACTGCTCTGAACACAGCTCACGGTCCAAGTTGAACACTGCTTTAAGGGCATTGGAGGTAAAGCAATCCAACTGCCTTGCACTGCTAATTCCTCCTGCAACGCATGAGCAAGACAAAAATTCAGCATTTCAGATAAAGTTTCACTGACTTCTTTTTCTCCTCCTTTTTTGAAGTCAGGAGGTTTTACAGACCAAAAGCAAATAGCACACATCCAACTTTCAGGACACCTGGCTAATCAGGGTTTAGAAATAAGTATTTGTAAGAAATGCCAGTGTTAAAAGCTCTTCTCCTCAGGGTTTTCGTATTGTGTTAGAACAGACAAGGAAGACAGAAAGTAAATAAAAGCTAGTCAGTGATTTAAAGGGAAGACTCAAAACAGTTACTAGGGAAGACAGACTTGTGAAACCCTCATCTGGCTTTCGCACGCAGCGCTCGGGTCAGGCTGCGGCTGCGGGCTCGGCGCTGGCACCCACCACCGCACCGCGGGCGAGTACTTCCCAGGTCAGCAGATGTGCACAGCAGGGTCTGGTACAGGACAGCAGGAAGCTCCGACAGAGAGATTGCCAGCGCAGGGTTTCATAGGGGGGGTGGCGAAGGTCAATGATCAAAAACGTAACCTTTCAGTTTTTCACAGGGCATATTTTTCTCTTAAAATTCCCACTCAGCAGTTATTCATTACCAGTTTCCTCCTGTTAGAGAAATTACTTGTGTTAGAGAAATTACTTGGTTGGCATGGCAACATATTCCCACCCTGAGTTTCTATCCCCGTGCCTCCTTTCAGTTCCCAAGGACCATGAGCATCACTGGTCCCTCTTCACCCTTTCATGCCATTACTGTCCATACCCTACTCCTTCACATGGGCTTTTAATTAAAGCACATCTGGCATCCATAGGCATGCACAGTCACCTTGTTCTCGGGTGAACACGTTCTGCAGTGAAGCTGGGGACTGAGCTGCAGTTCAGGAACACATGCTCAATGTAAAGAGCAACTCCTAAACATACAGGAGAAGTGGTCAGGGCTCAGTTACTGACCTATGTCACGCATCCTTTAGATGAAAAAATTACTGTTTGGGAGAAAAAGATTTTTTCCCTTATTTTAAAATGAGCAAGGGAAATCCATCTAATGATACTACATGTAAAATTTTTAAACAGAAAGTTATTTTAGCATAGCATGCACTCCAACAACATTTGCTGATGTAATTTGCACTCACCATTAACTACTAGATAACAACAAAAGCCATGTATCCTTTTAGAGATTATGTGGTTCTAGAAATCATTTGAATGGAATCAAGGAACATACTAAAAAAATCAGGTTACACAATCAACAATAAGCCCTGTCTCATACACACTTCACAGCAACCCTCCATTTGATATGAACAAAATTAGTCCATAAAAAATATTTAAAATTCACTTCTTCACAAAAACATCTCTTGTTGGAGGATGTATTGGAAATGGATTAGTTTAACAGCAGAGTTAAAACAAAATTAAGAACAAGGATCATACATGACATGCAATACATTACTCCGCCTTAAAAAACAAGGAAATTTAATCTAGGTGATTTCTTGAAGACTTTTATACATCTCAATGGTTCTAGAGATTATGGTAGCAGTTTTTATAGATTTAAGGGTCCTGCGTGGTACCCTGGCCCCAAGTTAGTTGCCATGAGTAAGTAACAGAACTCCCTAGTTCTTAAAAACTAAAGAAATATTTACATTCTCTGCTGGATGCTGAATATTCAGTACCTTTCAAGAACAAGCCCACAGCATGCTTTCCACTGTGGACCAGATATTTCATACTCTGCACATGTGGATTTACTTTATTTAGAGCACTTTTTGTTTCTTTTTAACTTGGGGTTTGCAGACAGGAACTTGCAAATATCAATTTATGGGAAGCTGCAAGTGTTTCTCCATAATCCATTTAAAGCTACCAAATTTCTAGATAAGCCAGCTATTTTATTGTTCAGCTTTTGATAAATATTTGATCCTTTTCTGACAACAGTAAGGTCCCAATCTCAGCAGTGGAAGTGGGATAAAACTCAAGGAGTACTCTTAGGTAGGCTAGAAGCATTTATGGAATTTTAAACCAGCATAACCAAATTAATGCTTGTGTATTCAATACTAACAACATGTATATTTATTTTATGCTAACAGCTGTTAGCATTTTTCTGAATGGTTATTCAGAAAAAAAAACTTAAGTGTTATTTCATGTTCCAGACAAGTCATTCAGCCTAAATCCATTCATGAAAACTAACGTGTAGCAACAAAGGAAGCAAACTCAAGCTTCAATGAGCCAAACTATCAACTGTTTTCCAAGAGCAGAGGTAAGTAATACTTACCCTTCCACTCTGGATTTTTTTTAGTTTATTCTGTAAAAATGAATACTATTCAGAAGCCAACCAGAATAGTTTTGGCTTCTATTCTACTTCTATCTGCTATTTTTGAAGTTTTCTATCATGAATATCAATAATGTTTTCTGTGCCACATTTGCACAGCATGTTTTAACTTGTGGACCACACAGAACTGTGGATGTTGCAGATCTAACACTTTAATCAGTTTATACCTACACCCTGTGAAATAACCTGAATTTAGTACGAAAAACTCTATAAGGTGTTTTAGCTTTTTTTCC
This sequence comes from Balaeniceps rex, assembly GCA_013401315.1. Lineage (NCBI taxonomy): Eukaryota > Metazoa > Chordata > Aves > Pelecaniformes > Balaenicipitidae > Balaeniceps > Balaeniceps rex. Next base: position 158,024 of record VYZW01028507.1, read on the forward strand.
TCTTTTTCTGGTTTAGAGCACATCCCTGCACATGTCTGAACTGGCACAACCGCAGAAGAGTTAACAGTGGACGGGAGCTTCCCAAACCACAAAAACCACAGCCCAGACCACTACTACTTCCACAGGGGGCTTTTTTTGTTGAAAGCCGCTAACGACATTAGTACTCGACCTGCTTTTTATTCAACAATACAACAATGTCTTAGTATACAAGCCCTAAGTACCCTATTAAACATCAGGTTTATAGTCCCATGAAGTTATTACACAGCATTGTTCCATGATACCCAGTAGCCAAAGGAACAAAAAAATCTCTTGCATGTCACAATGTTCTCAACACCATAGCTTCTGCCCTCCCCAGAAACCTCACCACATGGACTCCCTAAAAATCCACAACTCTGTTCTACTATGACTAATGGGAAAACAAATCAAGAGTCTATCGCAGGAAATGCTCTCTTTGCCACTGCCATCTATATCATTAAATCTTAAGCTCTTATTGTAGTCTTGGGACGTGCTATGAGCTGCCATTGTATGGGTAAGAAGAACCTTTCATCTGAACCACTGCAGTCACTCTGGTCTTCTCATAAAGTCCCACAGGGACAAAACAAAAATGACTACTGTTTGTGTGGAAGGAAGAACAGGTTGAAGCTGTGGTAATCAGTGGCAGCCTTGGTGTAATGACCTTTAAGCAATGGAGTTTAAGACCCTGAGGAGAGTGAGAAAAGAAAGACAGTAACAGAGACCTAGTCCAGATCGATCTAGACCCTCGACTATAGGAGAGTAGACGTTTTCAGGGAACTAAGTAGGATCCCATGGGAGGTAGCTCTAAAAGGGCCAAAGAGCACAGGAAAACTCGAAGATCTTGAAGAACAACATCAAAGTGCAAGACTAGTGCATCCCAATACTCAGAAAAGCAAGAAGTATCAGGAGACCAGTTTGGCAGAAGTGGAACACATGATGGAGCTCCAGTGCAAAAAGGCAGTATAGCAGGAGGAGCAAGCAGGGACGAGCTGCAAAGTATGAACACAGAAATATCATACAGGCACAGAGGGGTGGTGTCAGAAAAGCCAAAGCTCATCTGGAATTCAGACCTGCAGGGAACATCAAAGGCAACAAGAGCTTCTACCACTACATCAGCAGTAAAAGGCTGAACAAGGAAAAGGGTTGGTGGCAGAATGAGGTGGGTGAGCTACTGACAGTAACATGGACAAGGCTGAGGTACTCCATTGCCTTCTCTGCCTCAGCCTTCACCAGCACAGCCTTCATGTTTAGATACAGGGTTCAAGGCGAAGAACCACCAGTCATGAATGAGGACCAAATCCTGGGGATTGCCTAAGAGGACTCAACCCAAAAAAGCCCACGGGATCCACCTGTCTGCATCCATGGGTGCTGAGAGAGCTGGCCAATGTCCTTGCAGCACCCTTCTCTATAATGCTTGAAAGGTCCTGGAGACCACGGGAGATCCCTGATGACTAGAAGAAAGCAAATGGTGCACTCCTCTTCAGATAAATCCAAAAGGACAATCTGAGGCACTACAGACCAGTCAGCCTCCCTTTGGTGCATGGAAAAATCACAGAGTCCTCTGGGAACAGACTTCTGGGCACCATGAAGGAGGAGAAAGTGACTGGGAACAGTCAGCATGGATTCACCCAGGATGAAGCATTTGGTATCGCTAATAGTACCCAATCCTACCTTTCCTTCCTCAGCCAACAGTTGTCTCTCCTCACCAAGAATTCCCTGTTCCACAGTGCACAACAGAAGTCCGCAATTGATCTTTTATCAGTTTACACCTTCCCGTTCACAAACAGCTGTTCAGTGTTGAAAGAGCAGAACCACCACAGAAATCCAGCAAAGGGGACAAGAAAACATTCAGAGCCACCGGGCACCCAGTCTACCAAGACAGAATACGACCAGGCTGTATCCAAACCATCTATCTGCCAAAAAGCTATCAAAGAAAGTGGCAAATATCGTGGAAGAGCTCCTACAGTATGAAAAACACAACCAAGTGTATTTGTAACCCAGACAGGAGAGAGTGACGCTGCTGTCTTCCAAGGACAAACTGACACGACTGCTAAGGAACTTCCAGTAACCCACCTACAGCCATGACGTAAGCTCCACACACAGCATCACAGATGAAGATCAAAGCCAAAGTCAGTGCCTTGGTATCAATATTGATCTCTAGTGTGAACTATGGAAGTAGGAAATGGGCTACAAACACCACTGGAGCAGCCTAAGGAGGCGGGATGCAAGTGACACCTGCATGGCTAGCATCCCCTCGTGGAACAAGGGGAGTGGGGGTATTTGGAGGAGACAGGGTTGAGGGGGCTGATCTGATGTGAGGCTTTCCATGAACAAGCCTCTCTTGGGAAGACCTGCTATCCTCCCTCCGCTGCATCCCCAGCATCTCTCCTCCCCTGCCAGCCCCTCACTCCCTGCCCACCCCAATGAGCTGGGGCTCCATCACAGGGGTGGCCCATGTGGAGCTGCCACGGGCCTCGCCGTCCTCGTCTGCCTGAGCTCCATCCTTGGGCAACGGCAAGCACGGGCAGCGATGTTTGCAAGCAGGGGAGGTCGAACACCGCCTTTCATTGCTGTTGGCTTTTTTGCCTGTGGTTCCTATGATTTTCTGGTGTGTTCAAGCGATGCAACCAAGCAACAACAACATTTGTAAAAGGATGTCTGTGAAAGCAGATGCCCCCTAAATAACAGTTTATTAAATACTCATTCTCACAGTGTGAAACAAAGGGAGGGAAGGGGGGTGAAGAAAGGTAGTTAAAAAAAAAAAATAAAAAAACCCAAGAAAACAGGATCCTTAAAGTAATTTATGTAAGGGCTCATCTCCACAGGGAGAAATAAGGAAAAAAGCCAATAATGCTAAAAAATATACAGCTCTTTCAGTACTTCCCAGTAGGATACAGAACAAGAGTAAAATATACATTAAAAAGACTATTTATAAGGCAACCTCAAATAGAAAAGAAGAGTTAAGAGAACATCAACAAACAAGTGAAAACTAGAAGTAATCCCTTCCCATAACAAACAACAAAGATTAAAATAATTTTGGTACTATCATAACATAGCAGTATTTGTCTCATGCTGCTGAAGTGTTCTGTGATACTGTAAATTATTGAGTTATATTGGCTTATGCTTATTTTTCTTAGGCTAGCCAGTATATAATAAAAATATAATAACAACGCACACTTACACAATACTTCTCACTTCAAGTACCTCACTGTCCTTAAAGAAATAAAGTATAGCAATTATCCAAGTGAGAACCAGGAATATGGAAAGATTTCACTTCACCCTGAGCCAAAACAAAGAGAAAGGATGAGACCCCAGTCATTTCCATTTCTCTTCCGTTCTGAACATACCAACACGCCCTGCTGAACAAAATACAGACCATCATAATGAACTGACTACTCTAATGAGCATTTTAAAAAAAAAAAATCCATTAAACTCACCAGTGAGTAGAACAAGACGAAACATAATTATTAACTTTTCTCCTAGCGAAATAATTTAAGATTTTGTGATTCACAATTATTTCACTGAGACTTTTCAACGGAAAACATTTTAAATAAGGAACTCTGAACCATGAAGAAGCTACCATGCAGCAGCAGGTCTGCACTACCAATCTATATACATAATCACACGTGGAGGTGAATGTGAGGCAATTCAAGGTAGCCTTCTTGTTAATAAAAGCGGGATTACCCAGCTCACCTTCATCGGTTTCTCAACAGGAACAGAGGGGCTACATTTGCTTGGAACCTACTGAATTTCACTCCAGTTGCTACCTGAATTAACCTTCAGATGCCCTACCAGGTAAGTCACCAGATCAGAGAGTAACTGTATTTTAGATGCTAATAATTGTTTTGCATGAAGTCTAAAACTCACATTATTGTATCTTAGAATTGCATCGCACTGTGACATGAAACAGAGACCTGTGTTGAGTTTCAATGCAGAAGTGCAACAGGATTTTAGACTACAGTGCTGTATGCCAGCTGATATAGGGCATGGTCTGTGCTCCTTTGACTATAGTGTTAATACCTTTCTGGCAGGATGCAAAGAGCAAAAATCCGTACCTCACTGGTTCCTCAATCAGGATTGCAAACTAGGTCAAAATTACAGTTAAGCTGTGGATATTGGATTCCCAAAAGAAACAGAACATCGAGCACACACAAGAGTCATTGGAACTGGGGTTATGAGGGGGAATGACCTAAGTGTAGACATTTGTATGGTTGAAAATTTCTCTTACACTTTTTTTTACATTTTCAACTATTTTTTAACACAGTAAAGGAAATGTTGCCCTTTCACATCTCTATAAAACAAACAATTTTCAACCCAAAATGTGGATTTATAAATTCACAGTAACCCACAGACATACAGCTTGTATGTACCATGCTTGTTTTTCTTTATGGCTAGAGTTTCTCAGCTGAATAAATCTTCCATGAGATTCCCATCATAAGCTCTGGTAGCAGAGCAAGCTGAGAGGTCATACATCATCAACAAAGCAGACTGGCTTCAAGGTGAGCTCACAAAATAATTGACTGGGGAGAGAAGGCAACCAGACTATAATCTAGCAATGCACGTCAGCACTATGTTCAAATCAAAGGGTTGACTTTCCTTCTCCCAAAGCCAACATTATTTTTTCTAGTCCATATAAGCACACAAAACTGTTACCAATTCATGTATTTAACATACGACATATTGTGTAACTATGATTTTTCTACGGAACTGTAACAATATTAAGCTATGCTGATTTCTGGGTAATATTATCCATTCTCTTTGAAACTCCTTGCAGTCTTGCAGATAAAATATTATCCTTCTCCTCTACCAAATACATCCTCATAAAATCTGATTTTTTAGTAAGTGAAATAAGCTTCTTGCCGCCCTTCTATCATTACAGATATGAGAAACCTCTTTCTGGCACGGCACTGTTAGCTAAACACAAGCTGTTTGGAGCAGAGATCCTTCTCTGCTTCACTCCTTTTAGACTTGCTACTACATTCCTAATATGCACGATCATTATTATCTGAAGATGCCCATTAAAACAGTGTCTAAACACACCTTCTGATTAATTACACCAAGATATCCAGGGACCTCCCTTTATTTGTATAGTGCCTAGAGCAATGAAGTCCTCACCCACAACCGAAAATCTCCCTGTTCCTACCATACATAGAACAAATGATACTGGACAGAATAAGGACTACATTCCCTGCAGTGCTCTGTAACAGCCAACTTAACTGCCTAGGAAAGGAAAGCAATGGCAGACAGCGGTCAGTAAATGAAGTCTCAGAAGATCTGGGATCCTTCTTTCAGTGAGAATTTCAGACAGCATCATACATCTTACAACCCTACCTGCATTTTCTATCTGTAAACTCAGTTAACTTGACAAAAAGACTGCCTGGCAAGCGTGACAGTGAGTGTGCTGACTGAGCTGGTTAAGCTATCATTTCCTATTAGTCTTAAATCTATTACCTTTCTATTGCACTTTCGTGTCCGATCCCTGGGGAAAAAAATCCCAAATAAATAAACCACACCTACAACCATGGTGCAAAAATCCCTTAGCCCTCCATTCTATACAAGGGCTAACTTCAAAAGGAGTAAGGAACATGTGCAACACTGTAAATACTCAGTATTTACAAGGCAGCAGTGCAGAGACATACCCAAAGTAGGTAGTTTGGGTCCCACAAGCAGTAAAGGTGTCTCAGGATGTCATTTCGGATACAGTTAACCAGCTCTAACTACAGGCCTTTGTCAAAAGCAGCACCGACGATCTTCTTCCCACCCTTCCCCTCTCCACAGGGTAGAAGATACCTGTGATTTCCTAACATCATGACTGCAGGATATATACAGCCATTCCCTTTCTCCTGTTGGGTTGTGTTTTCTTTGATCAGTTGACCCAACTCTCCCCAATGTCATTCAGTCGCTGGCAATGGATACAGCAGGAATGCCAGGTTGAGAGCGAAGTTGTAGGAGCTGGCTACGTTTTATTCTTCATGCGAGTTTCCACTTAACATGAAACAGCACCCACAGTATTTATCAGCTTGTGGTGCTTCACTTGGCTTAATTAATCAAACTGATGTAGCTGTGGCGCACCCTTCTGGGATGTGTCTTGCACCCTTCTGGGTTGCAAGCACATCCTTCAGCAGTGCCCAGGGAACTAGCTGTATCTCCTTAGGTACGTCTCACATGGCTTTGCATCATGCCCTGTAGCTTATGTCCTTACTGGTCTTTGGGATCATATCTTGATCTCTTTCTGAAGAATGTCATATATTTATGGCACTGTAAAGCAACTAATGAATCGTATCAGTTGTGTTTCTAACACCTCAATAACACTCCTCGAGTATCATCCACTGCAAGACGAAGAAAACCAACAGAAAGTAAGAAGGGGTAGTTTCTTTGCAGAAGAGATTGATACATGTGCTCTGTCCAGATGCTGTTTGTTTCCCCAAATCAGTGTGCTAAACATTAAGTAATTCAGAAAAAAAAAATTATTTGAATGAAGCAGAGGTTCACAAATTACAACAGCAAATACTAGAAGTGCTAATAATACAAAGAATGCACATAAGCTGAATGAATCCACATAAAACAGTTCCCCATATAGTCGAGGAGCAAGCTTTGCTATTGAGACTATTCTCAACTGAATTTCAGTATGTATTTTTGGAAATCTTTCAAAATAAAACAGATTTCTGTCACTATTACCCAGGCTGAGTTAGAACATGTTTATGTATGTAATAACGTAAGCATGGATGGCATTCTTCAGACACGAGACGACAAGATAATTTGGCTGGAGAAGAAAGACACAGAGAACAATATTGGCTTGTTAAAGGGTTTTGTCATTTTAGTCATTCTTTTCATAATTCAGCCATGATAAGGCATGGGAATGGAGACGGATCAAGCAGAATTAGGAGGTGAATTCAGAATAAGATATATAGTCTTCAAATAATGATTTGAGGGGATAAAATGCAAGCATGGGAACGGATGAGATTACAGACCTGGAAACAAAACGGCTGATGAAAACTAGAGGTTCATTATTCTCTGTATTTGAAGATTAATTGTGGGACGTAAGTCCCACATTCATATCTTCTTTTAACAAAAGCTTATGGCCTGACTCTGCAAATAACTTGAGAAATTGTAACTTCATGTGTCTGTCAGACACACCTACCAGTTTTTATAAAGTGGGCCACATCCTGCAATGACCAGCAAGTCTTTCAGACTTCACACCAAGGCCAGTCAGCACTATCCATCCTAACTTCTCGATAGTAGCCATCAGCTAACAAAATCACTGCCCAGTCTGTATTACCATTTAAATTAATCCAGCCTCTGTATATTTTTACAATGAGGTGTATTATTTTTCAAAATACTTTTTGGCACAGCCAAAGAATAAGTACTTTTTTCCCGCTGAAGTACCCCACCTTCACCTACGTGGGGAGGGACTACGTTCTTCATGTCCTTCTCTGAAGCTGGTTACTGACATACAAAGATTTTACTGCAGACCAAAAGATCTAAAGCTATAGGTCACTGGAGGATATTAAACGATAAGCAAATTCACATTTCTAAAGTAATTCTACCAATTTATTAGCAATGCTAGCTCCTGTTCCACAGTAGGGGAGATAATAACGAAGCCTTGTTAAAGGGCAATGCGATATCTTTTACGTAATGTCTTTTTTTCATTTGTCATAAAGTCATTAAAGCAGCACTGTGTCTTCTTGAAGCCTCAAACAATAGTCTGCATTAAATCTCCTGTGCAAAATTAAGGACAGTAGTTCGCTGCAAAAATAAGCATCTGTTCTTGCTAATGCTGATGGCCTTCTAAAAATCATTAAGCTATTCTAAATTGGCGACAATAAAACAAAGCAGAACTGTTTTAACTTTTTCCAAAGCAAAGAGAAAACCCATTTCCCTTGTAAATACTTCTTTGTTCCAAATTTGCCTAGTAACCTGTATCTCATAAGGCATGTCTCCCTTACGGGCTCCCTAAATCCCATTCTCCCACAATCATCTAGCTTGAACGGCGTGTCTTTTAAACCTGGGTTGGTAAAGGTTTGTCTTCACTGCATCGACACACGCTGTAGCTCCTGAGTCCTGCCCACCTCTCCTCTAGTCACAGGCTTGAAGGAACTGGTGCATGGGGCACAGCTGAAACACAGGCGTCAGCCCCAATTTCCTTTTGGCCTCAGCTAGAGACTGGGCTGCTCTGCAGCGGGAGTAGCTTGCACGGCTTCATTCTACCCTAAAATTTCAGTTGGACTAAACTTTCTTCGTTTGCTTATTCCTTCTGCTGTATTGCATTTTAAATTCACCTTCGCTTGCTCCAGGTAACACTTCTTTGCTGTAAGGACTGAGATGCTATTTAAGAATACTTCTTAAAAACTCTTCAGAGGTATCAGCCCAGGTTTGGACACAGAGCACCCAAACACAGTGCAAGGCACAGAGTAATCATGAAACAAAGCAAAACACCTCCTAACAAGAAAGTTAAAGATCCTGGAGGTCATGCACAGATGGTAGAAAAGAACCTTACGTTATACTTAACCTTTCCTGCAAAAAGACTGAGGACTCCAATAGCAAAACCAAAAGCAACACAGACAGGAATGTAACAGATTGATTGCCTGGCTTGATATCCAAATACAGCAGAAAATGCTAGTCTCCGCTCAATGATTTGCTCTGTCCTGGTTCTCATCTACATCATGGGTGACTTCTGCTACCACCACCACTGCATATCATCATGAGACAACACCTGGTGAAGACCAGGTTACCCAGAGCAGCACAGGGAAGATGAATTTCTGACGCATGAAATGCACAGGGCCAGATGGTGCCTATTTCACCATAGCTGTATGCCACAAAAGGTAAGGGAAGAACCAACTCAAGGTTAAAAGCTGGTGCTGTTTGAATAAAAACTTCCCCCCCCTCCATTGTGCTTCCATTTTGGTGGAGTAGGTGTAAAAGGAAGGGGAACGTTACTTCCTTCTGAGATTTTTATTTCTATATTGTCAAGTTACTGCAGCGATCATTGTTCATTTTACCAAGGTTGCTAAGCGGTGGTATTTTCTACTGCTCTAGTCAATAGGTTGGTGGGTTACTGGTTCACAAACTGTAAGGAGACACATGAATTTCAATTAAAAAAAAAAAAAAAAGGCTTTCAGAAAAGTCCTAGGATAAAGACATATTGGTTAATCATTAAACTCATCAAATTATGAAATAAATTGAAACCTTGGAGTAAAAATGGACTCAAATGCTGTGATCATGTCATCTGCTGAAGTAACCCACCAAGCCACCATCATACACATAACATCATTACGACAATTCCCATTTGAAGCAGGGATGTAGGCATTTCGCTCATCTCCTTGTGGTCTTGGAGGCAAACTCAGAATCACAGGGGTTCCCTCTGGTCCCCGCTCTTTGCCAGTAATTCAGTGCTGGCACCAAGCAACTCCTGAGGAAATCTCCGCACCTTTGCCTCACCTACAGCAGTAACGCACAGGACACCACGGGAACACGAAGACGATGAGGCAACACCAGCACTTGAGTGGGATTTGACCCAGCACCAGCTTGCCGTCCCTCCAAGCACACACGCCTGCCTCCACACAACAACTGCCCAGGGTGCGATTAGACCCTCCTCTACTGGCTGCTCTCTCATCAGGCCAACACTGCAAGAGCCAGGACAAGGGGGAGGAACGGCTGGGTGTCCCACACAGCGCTGCGTGCATGCGTGGCCAAACAATATCCACATTCCCCCAGCAAGGTGCTTTTCTGTGAATCCCACCTTGGAGGTCATGAACCACAAGGTACAGCTAACCAAGGCAAAACTACTGAGAAAACACCTTTTCTGGCTGACACATTCGTGTGCCCTGCAGGAAAGTATTCAATATCCCTACAAGAAGTAGGCACATATCCTTGGAAACCACAATTAATCTTAATTTCAAAAAAGTTTTGCAGAAATTGCCTTGTAAACACCCATCACCACTAACGTGGAGGACCCGCCAAGACCAGGCTGCTTAGCTATCCCGTGTGGCAGCCTCCCACACTGCAACAGGAACCTGAGGAGCAACCCTCCTCACTTCAGCACACATCACACAGCCTGGCCCTGAAAGGGCTAAACAAGACCATCACACAGCACCACGAGGGAATTTTTCTGTTGCCACTGGAAAGGGCTGGAAGCTGATGCTAGATAAAAATCAGATTAAAAATTAGGTGCATGTTTTCACGACAAGAACAGGTAACTGCTAGCATAGGCTGTGGGAGGTTCTTCACCATGATCAGTTTTAAAATTAAGAAGATGTTTATTCGAAATATGGGCTCAGACTTAAACAGGAGACAATTCAAAGCGGTCCCATAGCCCTTCTCAGACAAAAGATCAGATATTATCCCAGCTCCTCCAAAGCCTCCTTAGCGAGGCATGGCAACTCAATGCTCTCTGCTCTGATCGTTCAGTGCTCACCACCCTCATCAAGGCCCACTGGTGCTCCAGACTCTGCTGGATTCACTCCTCCACAACTGATGCAGCCTTCGGGATCCCCTAACCACAGATGAAACTTTCTTTTCATAACCCTTAAACCATATCTCACTTTTGCCCTTGCAGCAAACCTTGAGCCAACAGAAGATACCAAGCAGGAACTGAAAAAAAAAACAGCTGTCTTCGTACAGGTTTTGGAAAAGTTTGCCTAGTCTTGTCTGGTGTTCAGCATCCTAAGTGATGAAGCTTTGGCCACTACCTTCAGAAGACTCAAAATGCAGTCTTAGTTTGCAAACTTTAAAAGTAGAAATCTTGTCTCCCTGTATACGCATACACTGCGATGGAGGTGCAATTCTAGGGACTATGGGCACTGTAACACCACAAACAGACATTGCAATTTCAAATTCATACTATTTGGATCACACTTTAGTTCCCACTCCATGCTTCCCAGATATGATATTCATCTTCCCAAAACACCTCCACGTGCTGTTTTCGGTAATCACATCCTTCAAACACTTGTCCCTGTTATGTCTACCAACATCTACATATTCAAAACAGTCTCTGAAGCACACGCTAAACATCTGTTTCAACCACCTTTCTCTTTAGAGTTTAAGCTGTTCGCTGGAAAATTGCCATCCCAATGGCTAGCTCTTCTGTTAGCGAACTGGAGAATTCATTTTGTATTTATTGATTGTTCCCTAATGAAGAGTCATAAAGGTGCCAGAGACTCTTGACCAGACACTACTCAATTAGTACCAAAGTGCATAAAATCCCAAATCAAACTGAGCTCTTTGTCCAATGGCTCAGTCACTGGAAAAAGAAAAAGATGACATCATTTTCTGCTTACACAGAAGTCCGTAAATTTTATTAAAAAAACCCTAAGGAAATTAAAAAGCTATATAAATTGTTCATTTCCTTCCAGTTCCTAAGACACCAAATAGGTCTTCCAGAATCAAATCACACTTTGCTAAAGGAAGTATTCTTCATAAAGGACCCAGCAATATGCACCATGCATAGAATTTATTTTAATCTAGACAAAGGCAAATACCAATAAAACATTTCTCTTCTGAACAATATAGAGAAAGGTTTATGTTACATACAAAGACATAATGCAAAGCATCCAGAAGGTATTAAAAATTACCTCTAATGGATCTGTCTTTTCATCATTATGGCTCAAACAATAGTCCAACATCTATGTTCCCTCAAACTACACTGTACTGAAGTATTTTCTGAGGGCACTTACTCTCAAGAAGGCAGAGAGATGAGCAAGAACTCCATTAAGTGTCAAGTTTCTTTCTCTCAAACTTAAAGCCTCAAAAACATCCTGAATAACTGATGTCTCCTTGCAAATCTTTCAAATTAAGTCATCCTGAAAGTTAATTCCCTCTCTTCCATATCATTTAAATTCTCAATTAAATAATTGAGAAAATAGCAGGAAGGAAAAAAGCCAGCTAGCAGAAGGAGGCAAAAGCCCATCCCTACTTGGCAACAGCGTTGCTGCTTCTATTATGCTCTCTGCTTGTTGAAGGCATCCGTCTTCAGAGCAGTAAGGTGGCTTGGATTCTTTGGGATAACATAAGATGCACACAAGGAAATACAGACTCATGATAACACAAAATCCATTAAATACAGATGCCCTCACAGTAATCTACAATCCCTGATGTAATTATTACGACATATGTAATAAAATACCCTTAATACATCCAAAAACGTAGTCTTCCATTTTCCTAAAATCTGCTACTCCAATGCCAAAACACCTGCTCTGCAAAAACTTCAAAATCCTGTTCATGATCTCTGTCCTGTATTCAGCAGTTGACGTGATACCAGCTTTAACCATCCAAAGCTTCTAGCACTCTTATCATAATGATAAACAAGTGTATTCCACCAGAAAGAGAGCAGGTTTGCACAAACAGAAAATGGAGTAGGACAAGCATATAAAGGACAAAACAACCACAGTAAGGCAAATATCCCAAGAAGGCAGAATAGCAAAGCTATGTATGGGCTTCTCAGACATGTGAATTGGGCTTCTTTACCGTAATCCATTATTCTTTCCTGGTTTTTTAAACTGCACTTTTTTTTAAAATCATAAAATCACACCAACAGCATCTCAGCTATCCCAGATAATTTCAGTAAGTCTTCCCCAGAGTTTTGTTTTGTGCTCCCAGCAGATGAGACTAGATGCTCACTGGTACATCTTCCAAGTAAATGAGCTCCAAAACGGTAGAAATGAAGAAAAATGTAGAAAAGAAAATGGCAATACAATGGGAGGGACAGCTAACCACAGAGAAGCTCGGGAAGGGTCACCAGCGTGCTGCAGAGTGAGGCCGCACAGAAACCTCTGCTTACCCCTTGCTCGGATTCCAGCAGCTCTGTTTTGACTCTGACTGCCGGCATCCCATCAAGCATTAACATTCTGTTCTCAAAGGCGCTGATGTCCTAAGACAAAAAAGGACAAGGTTAACAAAAAAAATTATGAAAAACACTTGGTTTAATTCACTGGTTTAGTTCTACAATATTGTACAATTAAGTTTCTTTTAGAGGAAATAAAGTTAACGAAGATGTAATATTAATTTCAAGGAATAGCTATCAAGTCACTACTTCTGTTAAAATAATAAATTATACTTTCAGTTATCCTTAAAAGAGAACTAAGTCTTTGTAGGCAACAAGGGAGAATCATCTCCAATTACTATTTTTTAATTTGAAATTAATCATGCAGGTGCACATATATAAATTCTTTGCTTTAGAACTGGAAAGGAGAGCAGTGACGTCAAATAGCTTCAGGTTTTTGGCAGTATACTTCGGCATACTTGATTTCAATCAAAACATTTGTACTTCTGTATGACCTAGAGAAAGCATACGCTTGAATTCAGAGAAGTTATAGTGAAGGCCTGTACACACACACACCATAAATTAGCACACATCAGCAACTCCTCAGATTTCATATCATTCATTACCCTGTAAAGTTATCAGCATTTATCAATGAAAATCTCCACACACTCACCTCTGACACAAAAGAAATAAAAAAGCATGTTAAAACCACACATTGTCCTTGTAGTAATGGGCCATATATGCTGAGAGCTTCAGTCTGAAGCGAGATTTGCAGAACTGTGCTTCTCTGAATCAACATCCCTGCTCTGAATGTCTCATCCTGCTGTTGCTGGAGCAGTTTATGTAGACATGCAAAACAACCTCTTGTGCCTTCGGTTCAAATACTACCTCAACCTGAGTCAATTTTCTATTCCAGCCAAGGCTCAAGGCTGGTGTTTGAAAGCTAGCCCCTTCAGCTGCCATTTAGTTTGGACAACATGGAGAGAATAAAAGACATTTTATCCCTCAAGCTATACTCTGACCTTATGAATCCAGACACCTCGGTCAGCGGTACAGAAATACAAAGACATCACAGCTATTTTTCAAACAGCAAAACTACAGCACATATCGATTATAAGCGACTCATTCACAGCCACTTACTTATCTGCAGCCCCTTCTGGAAGGCAGTGCTCGAGACTGGAAACTCACCTCCGCTCTAACCGTTACCTTGCAGTCCTCAATAACCGCACTGTAATGGAAAAAACGCTTTCCCTGTGTTTCATGGGCAGCAGATCTGTTCAGTACTGCGTGGTGCAGTTATTCATAAGGAATATGTTCATAGCCCTGTTTCTTATCATGGCTGCTTCAGGAGAATTTTAAGAAAAATGGTCTGTCCTAATGGAGCTTCCAAAACACATTTTAAAAACTTAAATTCCCTTAAACTTTTTCCTTTTTCTAATTAATGCACCTCGTCCCAGGATCTTCATTTTCAGGGATATAAATACTGCAGCCACTGTTTATTTTTGTATAGTCCTTTATTGTCATTCAAATAACATGCTGAAAGGCAGGGAAACCAATACGCCCAGGGCTCACAACGCGGTGCCACAGGCAGAGCAAATGACCTGCTTAAAATCCACGTCGCCCTCACTTTGAACCCCATGCGTTACAGCACACGGAGCTGTGGTTTGATACTACAGGGCAGGCAGGAACTTGACGGTAAAGCAGATAAGAAAATGCAACAGCAAATGCAATCTCTATGTTTTTCCTTAAAAAGTAGATTTAGATGGTTCATAAAAAGCTCTAGACGCTTAAGTTATAAAATTTCAGATCAAACAAGTAATTTTCAGCAGAATGCTTCCGCATTGAAACATGTGTGAATGAAGACAGGTCAAGCTGTTGAGATGTGCCGGTCCATGCTATGCTACCGCTGTGTATCTACTGTATTTTAAGCTTGACACAACAGGAAGAAGAAAAAAAAAAAAATAAATGCTCTTCCTATGTCTTCTCAGCAATTTATTTTGTGCACCTTGATCTTTATTCAGTGTTCGAGGCGTGAGGTGGGGAAAGAACAGGAGGGACTTCGATGCCACAAAACAGCTGGATGAAATTGTTCCAGGCTTTACATCCCTCTTCCCAGCAAGGGCGGTGCACTGTTTACTTATCAGAAGCAGATCTTGGGCATCACTGGGCTCCAGTGGTTTGGATGTGGTTTGGGGTGGAGCAAGAGCAGGAGCCAGCCTGGCATTCCTGGCTCCCCCAGCGCCTGTTCTGCAAGCAGAGAGGTCCCTCTCCCTTCTTGATTTATACGTGGCACAGTTGAGTGTTACAGCAGGATCAGGAATATACCATCATCAAGCACCCCTTAGGCTGTTTAGCTCCTAGACAAAGAAGGATGAGCTGATATTGCTTCATGTCCCTGAGGAGGTCTTACCCGCCTGAACGAAGGGACGAGGCTGGCTTGCGCAGGAGGAGGGGGGAAGACAAAAGTGCCACAGAGGAAAGGCAGGTTTAATGAACTGTTAGAATCTGATTAGAGGCTAATGTCCCTTTTAGTGCTTTGTACCAATTTACAGCTGATATACTTGAACCATTTTTTCCCACTGGCTGTGATAAACTCATTAGTTTTAAAAATGCAAGCTAACCAGAGCCTTTGAAGTTTAAAACTGATAAATCATGAAAACCTGACTAGTTCATGTACCATTTAACACATTTACATTTAACTAAATTTTCATCGCGCTCGCTTCCCCTTTTGTTCTCTAAAATCATATTTCTTAAAAGCAGCGCTCTGCCTTTTGAGCGCCGGTCTGAAGAGTGAATAGCTCTGGCTTCTGGGTCATTTATAATTCAGAGTAGCAATAATCACAGAAGTAGATTCTTTCCAAACTATTTGATCCCTTCTGCATTTATAATTGGAAGGACATTGTGTGACACATCCTGGGGGGCCCGCTGCCTGGTAACAGCCGAGTAGATCCAGTCTGTGTGGCTATACATATGGATGACATGTTTAGCCCAACAGTCGCCCAGAGAGCTGATCTCTCCAATCTGCGCTCTCCTGCCATAACCAGAATTTGCGCTACAGCATGTTCAAAGCCATTCAGCAAACAGGATGTAATTGCCGAGGTTTGCATACGGTGGGCAGTCATCTAAGGCGAAGGGGCTTGACTTATCCCCACAGGGGCTGGAGGTGTGAATTCCCCCAGGAGCCTCTCCGGTCGGCCAGGCAGATGGAGCATCCACACCTGAGTGAAGCCAGGCTGCTCCAGCGCCCCACGTTAATTGATGACACTCAGGAGACCCACCAGCAGAGACTGCCGATATGATGTATTGATTGCAGGCTGCAGTCCCCTACTGGCTCACTCAACTCTCTTCGTCGACTGTGGCAGCTAACTTCCAGCTCCCAACATTGCCCAGGTGAAGGTGACCTGAATTCATGTGACAGCCCTTCCTTCTCTATTCTCCCACCTCCCACCCTAACCCTCCTGGTGGTCTCCACCCACCCACCTAGGTAAAACACATAGCAGATGCATGTCCTAAACTGGGCATATAATCAAGCCAAACACTGCATGACCTTACCAAAACATCTGTTCTCTTGGAGCAATAAACTAACTCATCCTAAAAGAGATCAACCTCTCTTTCTCTGTGCCATCCGTTTGAGCCTTTCACTAATCACTTTTGGACATTTATTCCTTTGAAAGATTAATTAAAAACACAAATCATACTCAGGTCCTTATGGGCAACTGCTATTAGAGCAGTTGTTACAGAAGACAGATAAGCTTTCAGGCTTACAAGCTCTTCTTCTGAGAAGCTACGGCAATCGGTCTGACAAGAAGACTCTCCCCCCTCCTAAAAGGCCTACATTTTCAGTACAGCACCCGCTGCAACTACAACTGGCATCTCCTTCATGCAGATGACTTTCTGTTGCAAGTTTTAATCAAATTATCTTTGGCTACTTTAGAGGAAAGGAAAACAAAACAAAACCTCGTTTCTAATTCTGCTACAAACCCCCCCATCATCCTGTAGTGCTTATTTAATTATGAATTACACTATTATGAAATATGGCTCCATCCACGAGAAGGGCTGTGGTTTTGCAGCCAAGTTTTTAATTTGGCCAAGCCATATGTTTGAGAGTCATGCTGCAAACTTTTAACAACAGGGAAGCTGGTGCCACACCAACCTCCTGTCCTGAGACACCACCAAAGACACCCCTAATCCCCCTCCATAACTTCTTCTAAGCACAAGATGACAGAACCTGCACATGTCCATCCCTCACCACAGTTGTTGTCTCTCCCACTCACATCTAGCCGCTTAGTACTAAAGCATCAGAAATTAAATGATGCTCTCCCAGACCTGGCCAGACTGCAACAGGCACAACCCCACGCAACCCCAGGAAGGTAAGCTCAGGCTTCAGAGCACCCAGAACACAGATCTCACATTTCCTGCACGGATCAACAAACATTTACATCCCTGTGCAAGACAGTCTCCTCCTCTTGTTTCATCTCATGAACACAAGAGATACACAGAAGCAAGGTGGATGATGCTAGTTACTGCTGTCACTAATGAAGGTAACGGACTGACTTAGTCACACTGAAGAGTTGCACACTGGCAAGACAAAGCCACTAATGGTTCGTAACTTTTCCATGAGACACCGAAAATGTCCAGCTGACAATTCAATGCTTCATAACTCTGGTGGGTTGACTTTAGCTGGCTGCCAGACGCCCACCCAGCCACTCTCACACTCCTCCTCCTCAACAGGACAGGGGAAGAAAATAAGATGGAAAAGCTCATGGGTTGAGATAAAGACAGGGAGATCACTTATGAGGTACTGTCACGGGCAAAACACACTTGATTTGGGGAAAATTTAATTTCTTGCCAATTAAAATAGAGTTGGATGGTGAGAAACAAAGACAAAAACTAAAATACCTCCCCCACACCCCTTCCTTCTTCCCAGGCCCAACTTCATTCCAACTCTTCCTTTACTTTTCTGTACAAACTTGATTTCTAATATGACACACTTTTTGAGAAATGAAGTATCAGTTGGGGGAAGAGCAGTCTCAAATTCAACATTCAAGCTACAGTAAAAAGTTTCAAGTTTAAGGGGACCACGTTTGAGTAGCTAAGAGCCGAGAACAGCTCTTAAGCAGTCTTTCTGTCTCAGAGCTATGACTTACAACTTTCCCTGCCTCATCTTCTATTTTTTACACAAGTTTTCTGCACATGCACTAATTTCTTGATTCATCATTATATTCCCATTTTATGGTTCCAAAATTCTGAATAATTTCTGTGAAAACAGTGTTCTCGATAGCTCAGAAACACGAATTTTTAAGTTTTCCTTTTTTATACAGGTATCTTAGAAACATCACTGAACTAACCACCAAGTTGCCTATGTCACTTATATGCCCTAGCAGTAATATTACCTTGTTGATTTTTCTGAACACGAATACCTAAATCCATATTATTTGCATTACTTACATTACTATACTGAAGTTATCCATCAGTCAAAGCAACAGACAGCATAACACCTCAGGGCGAAAAATCTGAAGTGATCCACTCAAGGAAAAGCTTTTGAACATACGACAGATCCTTTTAAGGATATGACTAGATAAGATTTCCAAAGTTTGAAATTGTTTTTTCTCTTTGTTTCAAGGATTAATAGAAGAATGAAGGATTACCATCTCTTCTCAAATATAACTATCTCCATAGGGAGAGGAAGACAAGGAAAATGCCTTCTTTCCAAATTCTCACAGGAAAGAATCACTCAATTGTCTACTACCTCAGTCTCCTGAAGACCTTAATTTCTAAAGAAGTCCTTTATATACCATACAATGAGGTAGTTATCTGTAGGGTAAAGCATACCAGTTAATGTTGCCACAGTATGTATAAGAGCAGTTAATTCCAAAAAGTGAAGGAAACAACTATTCGATAGAAAATAAAAGTAAATTTATGTGCCTAGAAGTTAATCACTCAACTGGGAGTTCTGCCAGGGAATCGGGGTTAACAGCCCATGCCTTGCCATAAGATCTTCATCATATGTAATTATGTCTATAGCTGTGTGAATCGTTCATAACGAAAGCAGAGATTCTGGTAGTTCTGCATTTTACTCCAAACTTGAATTTCCAGTCAAATTTACCAGAAAAGAAAAGGATCATTTGCATTTATTGATGCTTCAAGGAAGACCAAAACAATTTCTTTAGAAAAAAGTAGAGTGAAGTCTTAAACTTCATACTGTTTTCATGTGAAACTGGGTGGGGTT
The DNA here is from genome assembly GCA_013401315.1 of Balaeniceps rex. Taxonomy (NCBI): domain Eukaryota; kingdom Metazoa; phylum Chordata; class Aves; order Pelecaniformes; family Balaenicipitidae; genus Balaeniceps; species Balaeniceps rex. The sequence continues at coordinate 177,025 of VYZW01028507.1, forward strand.
GAGTTGATTTCACTCCAATTCAAAATGAAATTCCTTTAGTGAGAAGAGAACGCAGAGTTTGCAGAAGCCTGGGTGAACAATATGGACATACAAGCTGCAGTTTATGCCTTATCTAAAAAACAAAACCTTAAAACACCACAGCAATGGACTTCTGGAAATATGCTAAGACAGCAGCTCAGCACATGAGTGCGAAGAAGAATAATTAACTAAAGCTAACAAGATGGTTATTTCTCACTAATCTATGTACCTCTCTCTGGTCTGCTTGTTAGCCCTGAACAAAGCTCAGGGTGGACCCAAATGCAGTGCACGAAATTCCATACATCACCTCATGCCATAGGAGGCCGTGGGAGGAGGGCAATCTAGGTACAGGTGTATGCGTGTATATATATATATATACAATCATAGACATGCATCTGCATGGCATCTAGTGATCACAGAGGCATCATTCCTCTAAGCTTTCCAGGAAGGCCTCTGAGTGTGGTCTCCTACTGCAGCCGCACATGCCAGGTAGAGCCCAGACCCCAACAGCAGCTGTGACTCGATGCTGTCAATGCCTGAGAAGCATGTGCAATGGTTGGCCTTCAGCTCGTGTTATCCTGCTGAGATCCTCATCTGATGTACCAGACCATGTCCGGCTGTATCCCGCTGCTACCAGTACAAAGACGTACACATGCAACACAAGCTTCTTGAATTCCTATTCCGGTGCTTACATCCCTTAGAAAAAAATAAATACTAATTTTGCAGACAGCGGGTTTCCAAAAGTTGTTAAGTAGCCAAATCCCTAAGGATGTAGCTATGTTTTAATTTGCTATATATTTTTACAAATCCGTCTCCAGGGAAAAAGTTCAAGTCCAGACAATATTCACTGAGGAGAACCAAGATCTCATATTTTGCTTCTAAAGGCTTTTTAGTTTGTTTGGGTTTAAATTACTTTTAGCAAATATAAATAGAACTGAAGAGATATGGTAAGCTTTCAGGTGACAGAGGAGCATCAAGTGCATTGGCAACTGGAGGCCAATCTGCTATTTCTCAGACTCAGCAGGCAACCCTGTCAGCTTAGACTGCTTAAAATCCCTTTACATCAGTTCTGCTCTCCTGCCACTTTTAGCCATCCCTACAAAGAACTGCCGATCATTCCTATAGTATGTAATTCAGACACAATATGTTACAAAGTAACAGTAATTACACTAGAGCCATACATTTAACTTTTATCAACATTAATGGCTTTACAACATTCACAGAATATTTGATAAGATTTTTATGAATACCAACAGATTCATTAAGTATTTGTGGGTTTTCTTTATCTCACACTTAAAAGTCCTGCTTAACAAAAAAAAAAAAAAACCAACCCCCCCAAAAAAACAACAGAAAAAGAGAGAGACCAAAAAAAGCCATCATTTAGGAGAGACATATACTTCAGAAAGGGTACATCTGGAAAAAACATGCACTGCATTTATCTTTACACTAGAATTAATTTAAAAAAAACCCTTTTCAAAACACTTCATGATGCGTAATAGTAAAATAAACTCTTTGGGTTTTTAAAGCACAGGCAAGTAGTGAAGACTTATCAAGTGGAAATTCGTGACTTTTCACAAAAAAAAAAGAAAAAACTAGTAACTGACCTAGACTGCCACTTTTCCTGGACCACAGTTACAAGCCAACTGGTTTTAAAAAAAACCTACTACTCAATTTCCAAAGTACTTTTCTGCTATCTTATGTCAACTGTCCTCAAGTTTGGAAAAGAGTTTGAAGAATATAAGCTTAAAATTAAAAACAAACCTCACCACCTGCTCAAAAAAAAAATTGCAATGGGAAATATAGAAGAATTTTCATAGTCCTACAAATATTATATTGATCAAATTTACTAAAACATGCTATTTAAAGGTTGCCCTTACTATTAGGTGGGTTGTTGCCTCAATTATTAAACTTGAGAAAAAAAATTACATGAACAGCTGGTGAGAAGAGTTTCAGGTCAGCTTTTCATTCAAGAGGTCCCCTGTCTTTTGCCTTTACCAAAAACTAAAATCAAACTTTAGATAATCAAAAAGTAAGTCTCCGGTCACAACATGTTTTTAATTAACTTCTGGTGCTAGAAGGAGTATGCGACATCAATAGAGTGTCAGGGGAATAATTCTTCCATCTGACAAAATTTTCCTGTATCTGTTAATTGTCTAAATTGTGACTATTTTGTATTTGCTGAGCAAATGAGCATTGAATGGCATTGCCCAGGAGCTTACCAGCAAATACACAGTGACCAAAATTTTACTCTGAATTCTGCTGTTACCTGCTCTGGTAGGAAAATGAGCTGCTGAAAGCATGGGGAGCTAGTTGGCACACTTTCCCCCCACCTGCCAATGTGCAAAGTCTGCTTCCATGAAGACAGACACAACATGGGCCCTGCACGCTGGAGAATAAAGGGAGCATTTAGCATGTAGCAGTAGCCATGGTTTAGTCCAAAGTTTTTGTCCGAGATGCCATGTGGCAGGCCAAATGGCCAAACGTAGCTGCTCTTTGCCAAGAAGACAAGATGCTGTGTATGGGGTCTGCTTGGCTCCATCACTCCCCGCAGCCCAAAGGGACCAGCACCTCAAAGCGACAGCGCCTTCAGCTCTGCAATCGCAAAGCTCCAGAGGGAGCGATGAAACAACCACACAGGAGGTTTCATAGGCCTGGACTTCATTGCTTCCTCCATAAATTATGCTGGCCCTTTCCATCCTGGGTTTCAAAGAAAGCAAACACGCTACCGATGATACTGTATGCCCCACTGGAGCGCGACTGGCCAGCTCAGGGGGAAAACTGTTGCTCCTCCAGGTGCCATGTTCCCTCCCCTAGGATAAAACATGGCGATAAATTGTCAGCACCAAAAGCTGACTTCTTACCAATCACAGACGTTACAAACTACATCCTCTGAATAAGGGCAATATAAGGTAATGCCATCATTAAAGATGCCTAGCTGCCTTCTAGCAGAAATGTTAAGCAGCTGATATTGCTCTTAGCCAGCAGAAGTGTTTCTCACTCACCTGAGTGCTCCAACATACAGGTAGAACTAAAAATAAACCAGGATAAGCCAGCTTCCCCTCTTTGGGTTAAAAATTTAACCGCTAAAATTTAAGAAATTCAGTTAAGCCTTATTTTTAGTTCAGATTTACTTTGTTTATATGCAATTTTTAAAAACTTTTGGTTTGTTTGGGTTTTTTGGTTTTGTTGGGGTTTTTTGTTTTTGTTTTGTTTTTTTTTTAAAAACTATTAAAGACAGAGCAGCATACAGCACCCATAAAGAGAACCCTTTGTTCCTAGAAGTTAGTTGCTCGTTTCCAGCTCAGCTTGTTGCACTGCCAGCTACAGGGACAGAGCAAATTCACTTCAGCCTTGAGAAGTGGAGGAGGAGAACATGCTTGTGTGCACCTGCATCCTCCAACGCCACATATCGTAGGACGCACCTGCAAGAAGTGCAGCCGGTTCTCACAGGACCTCAGAAACCGTCTGCCACGGTTCACGTACAGAGTCATAGATAAAATAGGCAATTAAGTGATGAAACCAAAAATGTTCTTTCAATGGCCCTATTCCAGCTGCTAGGAAGAGCTGTGACCGCAACCTTCGCCCCAGCAGCTCCCCCAGAGCAGAAGCACAGCCAGAGCGCCGCTGTTTGCAAAACTGCATGTAAAGATTGTTTGATTCATGAACGCGCCAAAATAACAAAGGAATAATTAAATAAAGCTGAATGATTGCATACTCAGATGAAAAAGTCAGACTATTTGCCAGAAGCTAAGCATTATTCCATCACCTTTCCCTGCACCTTTTTGCACAGCACCTTACATGCGCGTGGAGGAATAGTAATTGCTTTATATGCTTCTCACCGTGGAGCAAACAAATTGCTCATTCTGACATTTCAAAAGAAAGGGTGTATGCTCTGATGAAACTCCTAAACTGCAAATGTTTAACATCCTGTCGCAACCCTATCTCTGTTCTATTTAACATCAGTTTGAGGTTTCCTGCTCCCCACAGGCTTCAATGCAAACTCCTGGGAAAATATTAATATTAAAGCTGGCGAGCAGCACCCGGTACATTTCAAGAAAAGGGAAAACTCTGACTTTTGTTTGCTTAGTGAATGAATTATAAAGCACCTCAATTCATGAATGAGAATTTGTAAGCATCCACCAAATATGTAAAAAAACTGTCTAAAATAACATATTGCTCTCAGACTGCTCACATCAACTTCTAGATAGAAGCTGACACCTGATTGCTCACATGAGGTACTTTCTTACTTAAGACAGGATGACCAAAATGCTTATGTACCAAACTGTCAAATTAGATTCCACAAGCAATAAATTATTATGGAACTAGGGTCCACTTTAAAGGCAATTCTAATTAAGTGTTGAGGATTTCTAATTAACACATTTCAAATATCACCAACATGCATTTCCCACAGATTCTCAGAGAAGTTGCGATTCCTCAAACACATTTAAAAAAAAAAGTGCACTGCACATGAACAAAATTACTGCCAATAATTAAAATAACTGTGTAACTTCAAGATTAAAAGAGTATTTTAAGTAACTATGGGTATAGCCATAAAAATGACAGAAAAACATCAGAAAGATATATGAGTAGCACATATAGCACTACATTAACAGATGCTCTGAACTTTCATTATAGCATCTTTAAAATTCAGAGATATCAAATTTGCTATAGACAGCAAATCAAACTGGGAATATATATTAAATTTAAGGTTATAAACAAAATACATGAGTGTGCATCTAGGGGAAAGAAAAGATAAATGAGTAATTAATTTATAACATATCATTTTACAGCATGAAGCACCACGTAACCCTGGAAAAAAAAAATCGGGGAACAATGAATGCTACAGCCAATGTTTTTTTTCTTAGGATCCCAAGATAATTCAGGTGGGAAGGAGCCTCAGGAGGTCTCCAGTCCAACCTCCTGCTCAAAGCAGGTACAGATCAGAAGTCAGACCAGGTTGCTCAGGGTTATGTCCAGCGAGGTCTTAACAACCTCAAAGGATGGAGATGGCACAACCTCTCTGGGCAACCTGCTCAACTGGGAGACAGCCCCCACGGGGGGGAAAAATAGTTTTCCTCATACCCAGCCTGAACCTCTCTTGTTTTCAATGCATTATCTCCTTCTCCCACCATGCGTGGTTATGAACTGATCAAGATCCCCTGAGCCCACAAATCCTGCCAGTCTTTGCCCATCTGACTGTGCACCCATCCAGGCTGTAGTAACTGTAACTCAGATACAAGAACATTGTTGGAGAACCTGTTGAAAGCCTTGCAGAAGCTGAGGTGAATGGTGTTGACTTCTTTGCCCTTACCCACTATTCCAGTCCCTTTGCACTGCAGATGGCAATCAGGTGTAATTTACCCTGGGTGAATCCATGCTGACTGTTCCCAGTCACCTTCTCCTCCTTCCTGATGCCCAGAAGTCTGTTCCCAGAGGACTCTCTAATTTTTCCATGCACCAAAGGGAGGCTGACTGGTCTGTAGCGCCTCAGATCGTCCTTTTGGATTTATCTGAAGAGGAGTGTACCATTTGCTTTCTTCTAGTCATCAGGGATCTCCCATGCTCTCCAGGACCTTTCAAGCATTGTAGAGAAGGGTGCTGCAAGGACATCAGCCAGCTGTCCCAATGCCCATGCATGCAGGCAGGTGGGTCCCATGGGCATTTTTGGGTTGAGTCCTCTCAGGTAATCCCCAGGATTTGGTCCTCATTCATGACTGGCGGTTCTGCTTCTTGAACATTGTCTGTAAGCAGAGGTCTGAGAGAAGGCCACGCAGGTGAAGGCTGAGGCAGAGAAGGCAATGGAGTACACCTCAGCCTTACCGGTATTCGCTGTCAATGATTCACCCACCGACCCACATTTTCCTTGTCCAGCCTTTTACTGCTGATGTAGTGGCAGAAGCTCTTGTTGTTGTCTTTGATATTTCCTGCAGGTCTGAACCCCAGCTGAGCTTTGGCTTTCCTGACACCATCCCTGCGTGCTTGCATGGTATTTCTGTGTTCATCCTTTGTTGCCTGTCTCTGCTTCCACCTCCTGCTACATGCTGCCTTTTTGCACTGGAATCCATGGGTTTTGCACTGTAAGCCATGACTTCCCACTTAGAGAAGCTGGTCTCCTGACGGGTCAAGTTGTCTGATGAGCTGGAAATTGGTTCAAAAATAAATGGATTTTTCTACAGATGTGTTTATCAAGAGCTATCAAGCACAAAAATACAGATACAACCTCTGGCTATGGAAGTATTTGTGCCCTAGATTTTTTGCAAACTTGGAAGATGTACCGGTGCAATACCATTGCTCACACACAACCTTGCTACATCCCTTCCCTAAGCATCCATCTGTTATTGACCGTTGTTAGAGGAAGCATACAAGGTAGATGGTCCTTTGCTCTGACGGAAAACAGCCACTTTTATATTCCTATGTCTTAAAGTTCTTTAAGTATGGGCAACAAACAGGAGGAGCTGGAAGCCATCGTGCAG
>VYZW01028509.1:1775-48072 GCA_013401315.1 Balaeniceps rex
AATTAAGGCCACTTTTGAAATGAAAAGAATGTCAACAGGCTGTTGCCAAATCACGTAATGCTTTAATAAAGCTTGCTTCAAGAGGATTGTCAAAGCTGCAGCCCCTTAAGCTCTATTCTCCTCCGAGTCTCCTGTGTGCTTGTTGCAACAGTATTTCTGTTGTGATGCACCCTCTGGGACTCCATTTTAATCATCCTCTTAACCAAACCACAGTTGAGAAGGTTTCAGATATGCTTCCTGCAAGCTATTTTGCAAGAAATTATTGGAAAAGTTTTGAGCTGCTGATTCAGTTTGACGATAAAATTTAATACAAGTCCATTTAACTAAACAGGGAAAAACCAGGTCATAGATTTTATTTACATTGGTTCGGATAAATCCCTGATAGCTCATGTCACTCCATAAACATACCCCTCTCTCTGAAGTCTTGAGTAACAGTGGGTACAAAGCAGCACAGATGTAGATTTTTCCATAAATAGATAAACCCAGCAATATACTGTATTAATGTTTCGTGATCTTCAGTTGGAGCCTCGTGGTGGATTTTTTGCAGTGTGGTAGATGCNCCTGCATGTGACCCCACCAACATTTTGCAGAACAGCTGGCGGAGACTTTGGAGAAAGTCAGATGAGCTTAAACTCTGGAGGTAGAGCAGTTGAATGCCAAAATTGCAACTTCGTCATCTACCTCCACGTTACTTTACTAAGTAAAAAGCATTTTAGGGAAGCAAACTTTCTGCAAATAGAGACTGAATTACCTGGAAGCCAGAACTGCGGCCATAAAGAAATGTCAAAACATAGATGTTACTGGGACAAGCAATCTTCAGAAACAGCTTCCATGGTCAGCTCAAGAAGCCTTAACACACTTCCAGAGCAAGACTGGAGACCAGTGAACAGAAAGGATCAGTCCCTTCAGTGGCCTGGTCCTGTCCTCGGTATCAGTTTTGTCTTTGGCAAGGGTCCNGTGGTAGATGCAGAGCATGGAAACTGAATATGACCTGGTTTTCTGCAGAAATAAATTGGATTTAAAAGGGTTTCATCAGACAAGCAAGCATAACTTGCCCACAATCAGAATAACCTGAAAGCCTAAACTCTGCAAAGAAGAATAGGATGAGTAGGTAGCGAAGGAGAGGGAAAGACTTTTTAGCTGGGGGCAGTGATGGGCAGGTAGTGGCTGGCAAGAGCACTAAAGTACTTAGCAAGTGCTGCTAGGCCTGGTAGGTGATTTCACTGGTGCTTTGAAACTGAGAAGAGATTTAAGTCACTCCTCATTTGGGGAAAATCATGTAATCCCTGTTCCCACTGCTGGGGAGGTCGTCTAGCAAACAACGTTTCCTCTTTCCACTCACAGTCTTTGGAAACTGTTCCACTTTATGTAAAATAGCATAAAAGTCGGTGAAAGCAGGTCTCCTAAATAACTCTGCTGTCACTGTAGCATCTGTCTCAGCTGTCCCTATTTATATTGAATCCCTTTGTAAAGCAGGTGCTTTATGAAGTTGTTTCAACCTTGAAATGCCCCCATGTCCATGTGGCTTTCTGAAAAGTAAAGATTTAGATGCAAATACTTTCTTGGGATTGGATAAACAGCGGGATTTCAGTCTGAGTTTCTGTTATATAGCAGGAATGGTGACTGCTGCATTACACTGCTCTACAGCAAAGTTAGATGCTGTCTTACCGGGCTGTGAGGAGTGGTCCATGTGNCAAGAAGCCTTAACACACTTCCAGAGCAAGACTGGAGACCAGTGAACAGAAAGGATCAGTCCCTTCAGTGGCCTGGTCCTGTCCTCGGTATCAGTTTTGTCTTTGGCAAGGGTCCCACCATGAGGCAGTGCAATCTCTTCTAATATGCTGATAAATTTTGTATAGCTTTCTGTTCAGATCACCTTAACCTTGAATTTCTATCCTCCTCTGGATCCCAATTTATGTTCTCTCTGGTTCAAGTGATAAACTGAGATGGATCATTTTCTATGTGTTCTCACATATAGACTTCAAAAACATGAATTTCCTCCTTTTATCAGTTGTGCTGTTCTGTAAACAATGGTCTTTCAATAAGTCAGTCTATCAGAATTGAGGCCCCCCAGGATAATTTGCAAACTCCAAAAATACCCTTCTGGCTTTAAATGAGCTCTTGATATGGAGGTGTTTAATGTTATGTACAAATGTTATATCTGGGCACTTCTGGAAATTAAAGCATTTATTTGAAGAATGGAGAATCAAGTTCACACACTTCAGAGTTCACATAGGTGGCAGGAAAACTAATATTAAATTCCATATTCTAAAATTAGTATTAAACTTTGACACTCTAGGAGAAATCTCCACAAATCTAAACCCAACAACATGCCTTGGGTGTTCAGATAAATGATTGTTTACCAGGGTAGATGAGTTGTAGTGGATACGGTTGCAGCATTCACTGTGTTTTCCTTGCCTGATTTGGAAAGTCAGGCATAGTGTCTTACTGAGCCAGACATTTTCTGGCAAGGAAGAGTCATTACAGGCATACCTGCTGTCTTACATCGACTACATCAGGTGACTTAAAAATGATTGTTTATCGTACTCTCATGCAAATTAGACAATTTATGTAGCGATGGGATGCCACTGCAGCCTCGGAAACATCTGATCTGGTGTTTTGTTCCAAGCTACAACAGAAATGAAGAACCAGATGCATGGTGCTATGCTCGTTCTTTCTTCCCTTGAGTTATTATTCCATAAAACTTTACAAAAATAGGTTTCTGGTTGCTAGACTTCGGTGTCATTTTATCACCTCTGTAGTGGTTCTGCACTATATTTGCCTTTTTAGAAAAACTGCTTATTTGAAGGGTTTGTTTTTTTTCACTAAGGGCTATATTCCTAATATTAATGCCTTTGCAACATAAATGATGCTGACTTTATACTGACTTTAAATGAGAGCAGAAGGAAACTTTGTCATCTGGCTGAAACGAAAATTGAGTTTAAAATTTTTTCTTTCCTTTTTGGTTCCAACAAACAGCAGTATGCAAGAAACATGGTTTACAAACCTGAACTGGCTAGCATCTCAAGAGGTCATCGCTAGCAACCTGCGGTGAGCAGCAGTGTTGACACCCTTTCCCTCATGATTTGCTGGGTCCCCCCCAGATACAGACGGACGGTGTAACGGTAGAGAAGCTGAAGAAGTGCGTGGGGGAGCTTCCAGGATATTTGGGGATGGAATGAGAAAATAAGATGATGTAATCAGTTAAAAAGCTGAGGGTGGCTCTTTGTAATTTAATTAAGGAGTAGTCTTAACAAGCGCTCCCCCTTCTCTGAGGTAGTCAAAGTCATGGGTCATAAATCTCGTGCCAGGGACTCCCATCGGTTTGGACAGCAGTCAGCGTGTGCGAGAGGTTATGGAGATAAATGAAGGGGAAGATTATTTTTCTGCTCTGTGGATTCCTATCCCGTTGACGTGGCAAATGTGTTTAAAATTTCAAATGTTTTTAAGCTGTAACCTTCAGGGGAAGGGTTTGGTATAACCTTCTCTCTGTCAGATATGAAAGGATTGCCAAATTCAATCCTGAAAATTATTTAGGTTTCAATCTTAAAATTTATTTAGGTTTCCTTTTTGGATGACTGAATACTGCTGTGTTGCTGACTACACCTGTAACTCATATATATAAAACTCGTTCCATTCTTTTTATAAGTTCAAATGACAAGAAAAAGGCTACAAGCAGAGTGATGTAAAGTAAATCTGCTTTTCACAATATAAGAAAAATACTTGTCTGGTTGGTTGGAAGAGAGTTCTGTTCTACTTTGTCCCTGTTAAGGCCTAATTCTCATAGTTTACACATTTGGAAAGGAAATGTTTGCTGGTTTATTTGCTGGTGTGCTCCACTTGTTTAACTTCAGATTTTATTGGTAAATTTATCCTTCCGTGCATAGCCTGACTGATTGTGAAACATAACGCATGCAAGTAAAGATTGCATATAAAAGAGTCTGTGGTAAGATGTCTTTTTCATCTTGTGTGATTTCATTTTATTCCAACTATCAATTCCAGTTATTTGGTGCAAAGTGACTCCGTGGATCTCATTATCCTTCACGTAGAAATACAAGTAGTGTCATTTTTAAACAGCTCAGTAAGGGTGGGGGAGCCACTCCTCCGGGACGCAGTAAGCTTGTTATTTGGAGTGCTGGCTGAGACTTGGGGGTTAAGTTCTGCTCTGGTTACAAAAATTTCCCATGTGTGCAACTTTGTAGTATGACCCTGCAAGCTCAAAATCCTAAGATCAAGATTTTTATATAGCTAGAGTTTAGAAGACTTCAATATGAAAGAAACTCTGCTTTTAAATCTCTCTGGTACACGTGTAGAACGTGTTTCACGTAAGTTAATGTTCAAGCCAAAACATAAAAGTTTATAGAAGACGACGTGTAGGGAAGTTTGAAAGTTTGAGGCAGGCTACATAGACACCAACACCATCTTTTTAATTAACCCCCATAATTTCATCTGAAGGATTGTTTTCTATAATGCTTTACCCACAAGGCAGGCAGTTGGTGGCATGAATAGCTATAGAGGAAAACCACTTTTTTTGGGGGGGGGGGGGGCCCACAGTTGATTAAAATTCCCTGTATGTTACCAGCATTCGTATGTCTAGAGATTGTTAAAACAACTGGTGAACTGCAATGTTTTTCCTGGAGCAATGGTCTACGTGGAAAACCATGCCTACAAACTACAACCTGCAGTTCATTTGTTGAAGCAAATAGGAAAAGCACTAATAGGATTTACGTTTCGCTTGATATAGCCACACGAGGAATTAACCTCAATAAAGGCAACTGCGTAGAGGAATGCAGTTTCTCTTTAGGAGCTTAGTATGGGTTATTTTCAAAATTCCTTTTTTTTTATAAACTATGCAATGAATAATGAGTTAGAAGAATCACTGTGTTTGTTTATGTATAATTCAGCAACATTTTAATAATAGCAAATAATTTAAGAGTGAATGAAATGTTACTGTTCTCTGCTGACTTTTAGCTGGTAGGGCTTCCCAGTAGCACAGTTGTGACAAAAATGATCGCAGGCAAAGTGTTTATTCCTCTCATAAACAAAACTATAGTCCCAAAGACTTTAGAAAGGCCAGAAGGTTGATTTTGCATTGTAGTAACAAGTAACAATACACTTTTTGTAAGTCTCTTAGGGGAATGGTGGCTTTTTGGGAGGCTTTGCGTATTGAAAAGAAGGGTGTAAAGCACTTTGAGGCTGCCTAAGGAGTGTAGGTAGGATCAATTCAGCTTTATTCCCCTCTGAATAGTTTGGGCATTTCTAGCTGGAAAAATGGGGTTTAGAATATGAAGTTTATACGAGGTACTTATAATGTTTGTTAGCTATTATATTTGTTTTGCCTTAAGTCAGCTAGGGTAATTATAGAAGGAGCTGCCTGCACCATTTACTGACCCTTAAAAGGACTATGCAAATGTGATCCCAGCTGAAATTTAGAGATCAACTGTCTGGTCGGTAATCCCCAAGAAGATGAAGGTTCTCGGGTGGTATCTGCAGGGGGACACGGGCCAAAAAACACCTTGAGTCACCACTTCCATGTAGCTTCCAAGCATGTAGTCAAGCCTAAAAACTGGGGGAGAAGAGGCTGATTTTTATCAATGTGCAAAGACGAGCTCCTTGTGCACTTACTGTATTTTCTAATAAACGCAACTTGAGGCTGGAAATCAACTGTTTTCTTTGCTGCTTGCAATTCAGGGGCGCGAATGTTGTGCTGACCATACTCTGCCTGGCTGCCTGCTGAACAAAAAATACTTTTTTGGCGACCTTCAAGTCTGTTTGCCCTCCTTTTTCAAGTTCTGTTCCTGGATACACTGACCAGATGCCATGCTGGGCTAAGTATATGCCAGTCATTTGTTTGGCAGTGTGAACCAGATCCTTTGTGGTTTCCTAGGGCTTGGGGGTCGGTGGGACAGAATGGACACATCAGGAGTAAACTGCTGCTGCAGTGAATGGGAGTTTAATATCTAGGTGATGCCCAGTGTTTCCTTCGCTAGAATGGTATTTTAAAAGTCTTAACTCTGAGCGAGTCTCATAAAATTTGGGATGTCCTAGCCATGCTCTTCATCTTGCCCTTGCTTAGTTATGTTAATCGTGCTTCTGCCTTCCCTTGAGGTCTGGTTAGAGCAGTGCAGAAGGGGAGTCAAGGCTTCCCTGATACAAAATCCTTGCACCGTAGAGCAGCCCAGGACCAGAGCACCCAAGCCAGGGCTCAGGCTGCACCTACTGCTGCCTTGTGATGCTGCTGGGCAGTCCCCTCCCAGCTATGAGCAGCCCCATATTGAGTAGGTCCCCCATAAGCAAGTATGATTTTAATTGAAAACTTGTTCTTGAGCAGAACAGAAAAGTTGTTCATTAACCAGATTTTTTTAGGGAGTGGGAGAGGGTCAGTTCAGTCTGGGTTGGACACGGATTTCAGAGTTAACAGTGCAGGCTCTACTTGGAGGAAAAAAATAGATGTTAACACCAGTTTTGGTTAGGATTTGGTTCAGCTGTGTAAGTAGACGGTCATATTCCAGGGTATTAATGTGTTAATCGCTGCAACAAAAGCTCCACTGTTGGTGAACGGAACAGGCTTGCGAGTTGGTGCTGAAAGATTTTCTACTGCATACGTAAGAGTCTTTTGAGTTTGGGAATTTTAAAGTGCGTTTGAGCCAAGGTGCCTTTGTTTATACATTTGCCAATATTCTAGAAGTGGTGACGAAAAACCCTATTGAGCTTTGGATAAACTGGGATGCTGCATATCTTCGGGCAACACATGTCCCTGTAATTGATGTCTGATCTTGCAGTGCGACAGAGCGGGGAAGTGCTGCAGTCTTACGTAATGCGCGCGGAGTCCAAGTGGGGCATCATGTACAGCTGATGCATTTTAATTACATCCCGTAAAGGCAAGGGAAGGATTAGCGTGGCGAAACAATTTATTGATTGCTGCATTCGTTATACGTGCCTGCATACGTTTAGACACTTGGGAGTGATGGGAAATGGATGCTAGTGTAGTTGCATGTGACCTTTGAGTCCTCCTGTATCTGTCGCTTGCTTAACTGGCCAGCAACAGGAGACAGCGTTTGCAGCCTGGGAATAAATACACTGACATTGTGAAGTTAGCCTTGGGTGGTTGTACCGATATATATATATGTATAATTGAATACAATCTGCATTTTTCCGGGACCGTGAAGAAAGTTCTCAGCTTTTTATTTGATGTAAACACCTTTATTATATCCCTAAAACTGCTCTTTGGTGGCGTTTAAAAGGATTTTTTTTTTTTTTTTTTTATTACTGCTGGTTCAGCACACTGGAAGTTGCATCAGATTTAATCTATATTCAATTTCAGCTTGTTAAGCAGTGTGATGCAAATTTCTTCTTAGTGTCAAAGTGATATATTTCTAAATGTTGGTTAATAAGTGAGAGAGGAAGAAAAGTTAAAAACAAGTTTCCCAAGAGCCAAAAAGGACCGCACAGATAATCTAGAAAACTCCGGTGAATCAGTTTCAGCAGGCGATAGGAGCGCTTGGCAACGTTGCGTTTCGTTGCACTCTCTGGAGCTTAATTACCTGCTGCAGCATGGAGGAAGCTTGTTTGACGCTGTCAGTGTTTGAGTATAAAAGGTTCAGCTTCTGGCTTAAGTAAACCTGGCACTTTTCACTGGTCTGAATGTACCTTGGCAAAAATAAATACCATCGTTTTGGTAAGGATGTCATTCCGCGCAACCTGCAGGAATTGCTAAGCATTTTTACTATAATAAAAAAATCTACAACAGCAATTGATTCTTTGGTCTTTCCCTGAGCAGGGCATGTCATACGTGTTGCCTTTGATTACTCCTCTTCAGCAGCAGCAGGAGCAGCTAATATTGGCATAGACGTCCATTAGCAATCGCGTGATATATTGGATAAGGAAGCAGAAAGCTGGATTGCTCTAAGGGCAATAAGCTAGAAATAATCTTCTGCCTGAATTACTACAGGTTGCTCCCGTGCAATTAGGTTAGTAGGAGGGTTAGAAACTTAAAAATCAATAATTATAGCTTTAAAAGCATTACTTGACAGCATTTCTGATCGTGCTAAAAGGAAAATCATATTTGCCTGCCTGCAGATCAGCACATGTGTTCTTTCTCCAATGCCTCAGACCTCAGCTGTTCTCAGGCTTTTGCTTCCTCTCTCCCCCTTCCACACGTACCTTTGGCTCACTTCTGTTAACATATGCTTCTCCTTCCTGACACAGCACCATAAAACTGGGTTATAAACTAGAAATTGTCAGGGAAGCCACATAAACCTTTCTACAACTTTGGCAGAATGGCAGTGTAGCAGCAGAGCTTAATGAAACACTGATGACTCCCACGGTTGCCAAATATGAGAAGGGGAGGACAGTTGTAGGAGGTTGAGAAGCAATAACTGAGCCGAGACAGAAAATGGGAAAACTGGATGATGAAATCCTTTAGGAGGCCTGTCACTTATTTCCTTAATTCCATTTTTCACAAGTGTTATTTAACCCAACATGGTTGCTGCTGGCATGCTATTGCATGGGTAATTTCAAAAGCTATTGCTGTACCGAAAGGCAGAATAGCTTTGCCAGAAGGGGATATTATTCTTCTACAGCATAAAAACACCTCCAGGACTCTCTATGGGGAACACCGCACTACTGTTTCTTTACTGAAGCTGTTGGAGAGCAAGAGCATTGTTTTATTACCAGTTTAGTTGATGTCCTTTCAAGATGGGTGGCTCTAGTCTAGTTGTAGGCATGCCAGGTAATAGTTGTAATAGTTTCCAAATTTTTGGAATTTGTTTCTGCTGTAAAAGTGTGACTTGTTTGCATCCAACGACTAAGAAAATTTAAAATTTGAAATACAAGTTTTAAGGAAATGTTGGACAGTTTTTCCAGCATCTCTGACCTATTTTCATACTTTTAATGTTCCTGTTAATTATTTGTTCATATATCTCAAATCTCGATCCAGCTTTCGTCTATAATCTTGCCTTTACGACTCGGAGTGACTAAAGCAGACATGTAGGTGCATTTTAAAGGCATGAACCTGCTGTAAAAGTTTTGGATGTCACAGCGATGCAGGTAGCAGATCCCCGTCCTAGAAGAGGCAGGCAGACAGTGCTCCAGCCCTCTCTCCTGCAAAGTGTCTCTTTGGTCCTGTGGATTTTTCCCGATGCGTTCAGGGTGGGCTGTAACTGACTTTTGCTGGTAGCTTTGGAAAGAATTTTCTGCATTTTGCCCTTGGATATCAGTCCTTTGAAATACCGTGCTTTTTATGCCCTTGTAACATTCCTAGTAATTATTTGTTCTCTTGATTGTCACTCCCCTCAGTGCTAATAACCCCATCCAAATGGGGGAATCATGTTTTATCCCTCCGCTCTCGTGTCCCACAACTAATTCCTCATTCGCACTGAAGAGGCAGCCCTATCCTCGCTTCGTATCATCCAGAGCAATAACAAGCTGAGCGAGGCCGAGAGCCCAGCACGCCCAGCCGTTGTGCAGACGTCCCTGCTGACAAGAGCTAAACAGGAGGCGGAAGGAGAGGATCGACTTCTTGCAACTGGGTGATAGTTTGTGTTCCAGAAAAATATGTTCAGATTGTAGAGTGCACGTACTCCTGCCTATAAGATGTATATAATGTGCTGACAGCTTGTGAATGTTGCAGGCTAAGCAGAAGAGCTCTTATTTGACAGGCACAAGAAGAATTTCAGGATGTGAATTTTACCAGTGGGAAGATTTAAGCCACAGTTTTGATATTGCTCCTATTTTATGTGGTATTTATTGTAATAGGTCATTTCTGAGATGCTGAGCGAATAAAGACACCTGACAACTTGATAGGCTATCATTTTTATGTAGAAAGCTTGCAGCAATTGGAAAAGCTCATGGTGCTGATTTTGTTCTGAGTTCTTCCACCTGCGTGCTTGCAACCCAAATGATCACACATACTGGTCAGTACAATTTTCCTCCAGTATTGTTGTGCAATTTGCAGCTCGTTAGGAGTGGCTTCTGAACAAGCACTTGGCTTGAGCAAGTGTTGTCTTATCATAGAGGCTGGGCAGGCATAACGTGATGAAGAGCAAAATTTTCAGATAAAAATGAAGTCCAGTATTGGGCTTCATTTCTTCTTACACCAGCAACCGTAAGATGTTGTAGCATTAGGGGTGCAAATTAGCGGCTCTCTCATCTCATATGATATCAGACTCTGATTTCAAGTAGTACTTAAAACTATTTCTTTCTTAAAAGCTTGTACTCCCACATTTGGAAGCTGCTCGAATCATGGTAATGGGCACCAGGAGAAATTACTGTGCTTTTTCATATCCCTTCCCTATTTCAGTCCAGAAGTTAGAAGGTGGTTTGTCATGGGTGCAGTACAGGTGCTGACTGTACTGCAGTAGTGCTCAGACCACCAGTCAAGCCTGTTCCAGTGCGTTGGTTCAACATATATTGGCTCGGATAAGGTTTTTTTGGCAGCTGGGAGTCCCACAGGAGCTCTAAGCCATTGGAAGCCCTCAAATCTGAGAGGAGACAGCAAGAAGCAAAAGGATTTGTGGTTGAAGTTTCATGGTGATACAGGTGTCAAAATAGGCATGCAGCTTGTTGGCAGTTTCTCTGGGGGACTCAAATGTGTGACAACTCTGTATTTTTATTTTAAATATAAGGGAGTGCGTATCGGGGCGCATTTATGAAACGATTGCAGCTGCATTTTGAAATCCCTGTTCCTCATACAGACACCCCAAAGCTAAAATGCTTGAGTTTGCGGTGGTTTCTACAATTCTGTTGTAACAAGAGGAAGAGCAGATACTGGGGTTCTAACTTTTTCACAGCTTTTTGACAAGTGTTGGTTTTGCTTGCTACTCTCTTAAAAAATATAGTCTAAACAAAGCAGCTTGTTTAAGCAATGCATTTTAAACAGATCAATGTAAAATATTTTTAGCAGCACGCAGTATTTTATACAGGGATGAAATTGCAGAATACGAAGTATTTGCAGGGCATGACTTACGCTAGTTCAGAAATTTGTATGGTGTTTACTTTAAGAGTATAAACAAGTCTCTAGGTGATGATTTCTGACAAATGAAAATAGGAGCTTAGCATCCTATTCCCATATCAGATCTTATTGTTAAGCTTATAAAGAACTATTTTTCCCCCAATAGAACTTATCAAAAAGAGGTTTTGAATAGAAACTGCTGCATGTGACTTAATCTTTCTTCCATGTAGCTTGTGACCTCACGCAGCCCTTAGACTGATGGTGACACAGTGAGCATTTCCTGTGAACCGTGAGCAGTGCTGGTCCCACTATTGTTGGGCACTTTTTTTGTCTGGGAAAAAACAAACCCTTATTTACTAGAAGCCAGTGTCCTGTTTGTTTGTAGCTGGCTGGGAAATGCCATATTACAAGGGTCTCAGTGGCAGTCGTCGCTGCTAACAGAAGCTGCTGTTGTGTTTTGCTCTTTTTCTCACTGATTTGTATGAGACTTCTGAGCCTGCCTTGTGACCTGCTCCAGATTCAGTTCACAGCACAAATACTAACCTTGTTTATCCAATATGTTTTTTTCCTCCTCGGTGTTTCCTCAGATTAGCTGTCAGTAAAAGGCTAAATAATAATCCCCCAGTTATTATTATTCCTCCCCCAAGAGGCCACCAGGTTACTTTTCCAAGTTGGCGGATGGCGGTTCGCTGTGAGAGCTGCTACCTGGCAAGGCAAGCATGGTGGTGGAAAATTACAGACAAAATAAAGGAACGCCATTAAACTGGTAATGGGATGCAGCTGCTTTGGCCTTCGAGTCCACATGTGAGTCTCAGCAGCCTCTGGTAAAGTATTTGCTGCATGATACTTCTCTTGGCCATACGAAATCGGTCCTAGCCTAGTTGTAGCCTGTTCCAGGTGGGTATAGAAGCTCTCAGCAGCTGGGACATTTTACATTTGGCTGTAAGAGGTTGTTACGAGGCAGTCGTATGGATGGCAAGCTTGCTGTGCGCTGCTGCCTTGAAATCTAGTGAAAGCCGGCATCCGTACATCTGCACATCAGAGACTGGATGCTGCAGGGCTGCTGGCCGGGCACATCACCGTAGCCAAGTTTATTTGAAATGCATGCTGCATCTGAGTCCTGGCCACTAGATAGGGGTATCAGAAGGAACTTCTTGGTGTCGAAATATTCCCTGTATCTTTTGGTTTCTGCTCATTGTCTTCTTGTCCTGGCTTGGATGCCTTCTTAACTGTCTTCCCATTTTAAAATATGGTCAAATTGTGTAGGTATAGCGGCATATATATACAGAGGAAGGAACCAGTGGCTATGTAATTATCTTCCTTGACTGCCTGGTACCCTTCGCAGATATAATTTCTATAAAGTTTTATTATTGGAGCTCATTCTTCTTGTGAGGCAGCAAACATTTGGAAGACTTTTATTTTTTACATAGATGTACACACACATATACACACTATCTCTTAAGTATTTTGATTTTCAGTCATCTTATTTGTTTTGCTTATACTGCCAAATCATGCACGCCAACCTAAATATGCATATCATGTATGCACACATTCAAGATACTAAAACCAGAACAGCCTCTTTTAAGGGAAAAACGTATTTTGGGATTGGAGTTCTCATCTGTCTGGAACTTTCTCATTTATATGAAAATGTCTAGCACTAAAGCAAACGTACTGCTGAAATGGTGACGGCCCTGTAGACTCTGCAAGTATGAACCATGAACTTTAAGAAGAACATCTACAAGGTGTGTTTTGAGGTCTTGCTTCATGGGACGGTGGAGGTAGTGCTCAGTGCCTCAGAAAGCTCTTTCCTGGAAGACCCATGGTAGAACATGGCTGTGAGCTTTACAAAAGTCTGACTTGCCAGCAATGGTTCTGAGTGCAGACATCAGAGGTGACAACTAAATCCATACAGAGAGAGAAGGCTCTTCTAGGTGCCAGAGCTGTTGTCTCGCAGAGTTTTGCTTCACTGGGTAGGCTACGGCTTATCAATAGCACATCTCAACTTTAAGATACAGAAAGCAAATGCAAAAGGAAGCTTTGGGTGACTAACTTTACTACCCATTGCTAAAATGATTGCTCTGATTGCCTGTCCATACGTTGTTCAAGTAAGGAGCCTGCTGTCCGTCAGGCAGGTTCAGAAGGGAATTCTCCCACCAGCAAATGAATTTTTCCTGTGCTGTTTTATTTTAGCTTGCACGTGCACCAGCTTCCCACCAGGAATCTTCTCTAACCCAACCTAGTAGTTTTCCACTTGAGTAACCAACTAAATTCTAATGTGACGATATCACTGTTTACATACTTATGATAAAGAAAAGTCATACACTTAATAAATGATAACTATTTTAAATTCTGCATAACTGTATATAAAACATATGATGATTTTATAAACTGCTAGCTTACACTTGGAATGCAATTTATAAGAGCCCTGCCACTTAGGTTATGGAAGTAGTCCTGTAGCATGACTTCTCCAGCAAGAGAAAAAGCAGGTTGTGCTCATGTTGATGGTTTCTACCATTATACAATCTGTGGGAATTGCTCGTGTTTCACTTGAAAGTTAGCCCTTTCCTGTTTACTTGGAGGAGCACTGAAAGCTTTTTAGAAATTCTTCCATTTTTCTTGGCATGGGGCTAGTAATTCTTGTATAGATTTTTATCGTGGCCTCTTTTTCTAAAGATAGATATTTTGGCTGCTAAAGAGTAGTTCAATAAAAAAAAAAAATCAAAGTGGTTTGTCTAAAGAAGGATCTCCAAACATAATGTTCTTGGTTTTTTAAGTGTCCTTTTTACCCTTCCGTAAAAGCTACATCCCTAGCTCCGTTCTGAAATCATTGAGATTCATGTCTTTTGCAGAGTAAGCCATTTTCAATGTAAATATTTGGATTTAGGCTTTTATTTATAATACTTAGATGCTAGGAAGATCACCCTTTTCAATCAGTGAAAATAAAGCCTTAAGAAAGCATTTCAATCTCTCTCCTCTGACTTACACATGGAAAGATAAGACTCCCTAATTGTAGGCGTGTAACAGAGATTGGGTAAAAACCCTTTTTTCCTTTCTTTTACTGGCCTATAAAATCAAACAGAATGCAGGCCTTAATCTGATTTTGAGTTATTACATGCAAAGTTGACCTTGAAAGTACTGAAGTCAAAATAATGCTGGCAGTAAAAATCACTGTGTTTTTTAATAATCTTAGGACATTTTTATGACAGTTGGTTAACTGTGGCTATAAAGCATTAAAAAAACCCCTATCTTACCAATTTAGAAATGTGCAGTTTTTACAGTTGAAGGAAAAATATTTATAAACAGGTTTTAATTCTCTGCAGAAGTTATCATTTTGAATGGATTGTTTCCAGAACTCTTTTTGTTAAAATTTGTTTACACCACAGAGAAATGCCATTGTAGACTGGAGACAGGCAAAGCGATGGCCACAAGGACAGAGGGACAGTGAGCTGTGCAAGCCCCCGGTGTCCCTGGATATACACTCCTATTGCTTGTCCCTGCTGTAGTAGCGTTTCCTTGTTGTTTCTGCTCATAGTCTCCATTAAAAGGAGTTGGTTGTCTCAACGGATGTTGGAATATTAAAAGAGAGTCTCTTAATTGTATCCATTTTACTTATATCTATCTATTTAAGGTTGTTTATTCATATAAGGTAGGATGATGCTTGTAACGCTAGTAACGGAGCTCTTGCTAGCCTTCATCCCCTGTGTTTATTTAAAGCAACTGTATGATTTACTGCAAAACCTTCCCTACATCTCTCAAGTGTTTACTGATGGATGAGCTCGATTGAGATATACCAGCTCATAATTCACAAGTCACAACATAATTCAGAAAAGAAACTTCTGTTCTCATCATACAGATGACAACATCTCTTGCAGTGATACGACAACAAATTATGTCAGCTGTCGGTGATTGCTGTAATAAAGATAAATGACGTTGGTCAAGCTATGGCTTCCAACTCTGTTTAAAACAGAGTCGCTGCAGTGAGTTGGCATCACACCATATAGTTACACTCTGCGTAACTGCTGCTCAACAGGATGGCTCTGTGGATGCAAAATGGGATGAGTGTTTACACACTGCCATTTCTTCCATGTCCTGCAGAAAAATCATTCACCCTAAAGGAATCATAACCTGCCTACTGTTTAGTTTAGTTTGCCTTGAACTAAATGTTTCCTCTTTCCCATCATTAATTTTTTTTGGAAGCAGACACCCCCCTCCCCATCTGTATGCCAGCTCAGGCATTGATAAGCGTTAGCATCTGGAGCAGGTGAGGTGCCAGTTAAACACGCAACGCCCGAACCTGCTTGTTTGGGAAGGCTGTTGAACTCAGTGAAGTTAAAAAGGATGTTAAAACCACAGGGAGATGGAGCTTTTCTCGGCACTTTTATTTGGATTACTGGCTTGCTGGCTTGCACCTATGATTAGGATAGGTACAAGCCTGTAGCAAGGAAAGGTGGCTAACCCATGATGCTTTCCCCCTTCCCTGTGGGCAGAGCGCTCATTGGCATCTTTGGGCCAACAGCGCAGGTCGTGCGGGTTCCGAAGAGGCAAGTCTCTTCCAATAACTCCGTACTCGTCAAGGCGGCTGTTGCCATTAGTTTGTTCGTTAGCCAAAGTTGAGTCAAATCACATAGACCTTGACCTCAGACCTGGATTTATGGTAAGTTGTGGGCAAAAAGTGTCTTATTTTCCTATACTACTTCTGTATCACTGCAGAGCGCACCAGTCTCGGGGAAAATGTGATTTATCTCGTGGAAGAAGTCAGCATCGTTAGTCAAGATTTGAAGGCACTTTAAACAGCAGGAGATTAGACTTCCAAATTTGCAGCATAGGCTATTTTGGGCAGGGATTGGTATAATCTTGCTTGGTAATGGGTGCCTCAGCACGCTGCAGAAGGAGCATAAGGTACAGGTTGATCTCGCCAGCAAAGGTCGAATACTACTCACAATACATGGTTTCGAATAATCAATGGTTTTCCTTCCTAGGGTAAAGACACTGAGTTTTTCAGTCTTGGCATCAGTTGGACTACAAGAAATTGATTGTTTTGTTTTTAATGCTTTGCTAAGAAACATGTCACAGCGGTTACCTGACCTGTGCTGATAAACCGAGAAGGAGGCAGATCTCCAAGGAGCCGAGTGTAGCTGCTCTTCTGGGCCAGTCTGCCATCTGCAGGCCATTGCTCTCCATGCTGGAGAGGTGTAAAGCAGGGCTTTGGGGGTTTTTTCCTTCTCCAGAAATTATTATTTGTAACAAGGTTTTTTCCCTAGGTAAATATTACATAATAAATCCAATTTGTTTCCATTTGATCCTATGAAGTCACCTCAGTTCTGGAAAAAAAGCAAGGATGTTAGAGATAAGCAAGCCTCTTTAGCTGCTCTCTAAAGATTAATGACTAATTGCTTTTTCTTTTATTGTCCGTTGTTCAATTTTATAAGTAAACATTTTTGTGCTTAGAAATGGGACATTTCATATGACGGCCAAATTCTGTCCATCATTCTCAGTCCATTAAATCTTTAGTAACTCTTTATGGTGGTGGTCTTAGATGAGCAGTACCATTAAAATGTTCAACTCCTGTTGAATATAAAAATATATTTTGTTGAGAAGGGGATATGTGTATACAACAACCATGTAGCTTTCCAAGCGTCCTAAAGATCTTTGTTTTCATAATCCACAAATGGATAGCGGACCTTGGCTGCTACTTCTTCACAGAGGCCATCCCCACCAACACCCCCATCAAAAAAAAGTTCGGCACACTCAGCAAAATTCAGCAAAAGTGTGATTTTTTTGGACAGTAGTAACTAATCTAGATGTATTGGGTTTGTATGGCAAGGTTTTGGTAGTGGGGGCTACAGGGGTGGCTTCTGTAAGAAGATGCTAGAAGCTTCCCCTATCTCCAATAGAGCCAATGCCAGCTGGCTCCAAGACGGACCCGCTGCTGGCCAAGGCCAAGCCAATCAGCGATGGTGGTAGCGCCTCTGGGATAACATAGTTAAGAAGGGCAAAAAAGTAAAACCTGAGCAATTGCAGCCAGGAGAGAGGAGTGAGAATATGTGAGAGGAACGACTCTGCAGACACCAAGGTCAGTGAAGAAGGAGGGGGAGGAGGTGCTCCAGGCACCAGAGCAGAGATTCCCCTGCAGCCCGTGGGGAAGACCATGGTGAGGCAGGCTGTCCCCCTGCAGCCCATGGAGGTCCATGGTGGAGCAGATATCCACCTGCAGCCTGTGGAGGACCCCACGCCAGAGCAGGTGGATGTGCCCAAAGGAGGCTGTGACCCCATGGGACGCCTGCGCTGGAGCAGGCTCCTGGCAGGACCTGTGGCCCCATGGAGAGAGGAGCCCACGCTGGAGCAGGTTTGCTGGCAGGACTTGTGACCTCGTGCGGGACCCACGCTGGAGCAGTCTGCTCCTGAGGGACTGCACCCCGTGGAAGGGACCCACACTGGAGCAGTTCATGAAGAACTGCAGCCCGTGGGAAGGACTCACATTGGAGAAGTTCATGGAGGACTGTCTCCTGTGGGAGGGACCTCACGCTGGAGCAGAGGGAGAGTTTGAGGAGACCTCCCCTGAAGAAGAAGGAGCGGCAGAGACAATGTGTGATGAACTGACCACAACCCCCAATCACCCTGTGCTGCTCAGGGGAAGGAGGGAGAGAATTCAGGAGTAAAGCCTGGGAAGAAGGGAGGGGTGGGGGGAAGGTGTTTTTAAGATTTGGTTTTATTTCTTATCCTACTCTGATTTGATTGGTAATAAATTAATTTTCCCGAAGTCAAGTCTGTTTTGCCCATGACGGTAATTGCTGAGTGATCTCCCTGCCCTTATCTCAACCCACGAGCCTTTCGTTATATTTTTCTCTCCCCTCACCAGCTCAGGAGGGGGAGTGATGGAGCGGCTTTGGTGGGCGCCTGGTGTCCAGCCAGGATCAACCCACCACACTGGACTAGTGATTCCACTGTTAGATATATTTTTTGTTTGTTTGTTCTTTTACTTTTATTTCAGTAGTTTAAATATACCTATTGTTACCTTCTTATTGCCCAGGTATTTGAAAGATACGTGATCTGTGCTTTCCTTAGCTGTTCTTTTAACCATTGATACGAAATCTTAACCGAGTTGTTCGTTTGGGAGGGAATTTACTGTAGGTAAATTACTGATCAATTTACAGTTTTCAAAGGTATAACAAAATTTCATGTATAAAGTGAAATGTTTGCGTGCCACATAACCTTTAAATCATTTTTGTCTTTGTTTTAGGTCTTCCTGAACAATACTACAGCCTCACTTGGTTCCTTAGCCCTATCCTGGGCTTGATCTTCACCCCGCTTATAGGTTCGGCTAGTGACCGCTGCACACTGAGCTGGGGCCGCCGGCGGCCTTTTATTCTTGCTCTCTGCGTTGGTGTCCTCTTTGGAGTTGCACTTTTCCTTAATGGCTCTGTTATAGGTAAATAATGAAGAAATCACCTGCGTATGTCTCCTGCTAGCATACCTGCTTTAAGACTTGTATGTAGGAAGTAAAGATAATGATATGCAGTTTATTTAAGTTATGTTTAGTGTTAAAATCGTTAGAAATCTCTGCAACGCTGCATTTGAGCTATTCATCTTGCATGCTTTTATTCTTATTCGAAAGTTACGGTGCTGTACTAAGTATTGTGCAATGACAGCTGTAACTGTTAATGCAGTGTTATTAATACAATGGTTGCCAGCATAATGTTTGCGGTCACTGAGACGAATTTGGTCGATCTTTGACATGGGAAAATTGTAGCAACCTGTTCACAGGGAAATGTTTCCTGTTGTGATCCATTTTCCCTTTAATGCATATCTGGCAACACATCCTGTTTCCAGCATTATTTCAAAAATTATCTTTTCACTTTTTCTCGTGCTTTTCTTAGACCTGGTATTGAAAAAGTCCAGAACACAGTTAATATTTGTTTATCAAAAACTATGTGGGAAAATAATTTTTCCTGAGCCCCCATCAAAGCTGGTAAAAATAGTTTCCCTTGAACATAGTTTACTACCGAACTTAATCTACAATCTCCGATCTACAATCTCTTTGTAAATTTAGTGTAGGAGAGGTGACAGCAAGTACGTTTGGGGAAATGTTTACATCATGGTTGGACTGATGCAAATGGAAGGAACTTAGCACCTAATAATACCCTCTTGGCTCTCTTTTTTTTGAGTTAGATGCAGCTCTATTGTGAAAAAGTTTTACTAATTGAGGGAAATGAGTGGAACATTACCTTGGCTCAGCATGTTAGCTTTTTAAAGCCAGATTGGGGTGCCATATGATGGTTTTCAATTTTCTGCAAACTGCAGTAGACAAAACTGTTTAGATGAATGACGTTTAGCTTATGTTTTTTTAATTTACCCAAGCAATAAATATTAATTATTTGAATTGCTATCACATGGTATCAATTGTACTTTATAGTTGTGTCTCCAAGACTTACTCCTTCTCGTCCAGATGCATGCAAGGTGTTAGACTGCAGCCCTCTTACAAGATTTTAATTGATAGGAAGCTCTTACTTCCACACAGTGGTTTAGGTCAGTAGCCATTGATACTGGCAAGCAAAGCTCATACGCAGTTTATAGGTTTATTTTGAAGTATCTTACCTTCTAATAAACCAGCAGAAAATATTGTCTTTGATTTTTCTCCAATTCTTTGTTACACAGTAACAATCTATTGCATAGCTTTCTAGAAAACCTGCACTTTCCAGATACTCCAGTGGTACTTTGTGCAATGAAACTTCTTTAAAACGCAGGTTGTTGCAATGCACCACAGAAGTGAGCTTTATGCTTTATGCATCCATTCCTGGGACGTGGTTGTGATAAGATTTTGAACAAAAACCCTCTTCTGAAAAGCACTTTACACACGGCTGTGCCTCTCCCAAAGGAGCCTGGAGCGAACTGAACTGAAGTGAGAGCCGTTCTATGGTCTTCTCTTAGACCTGTTCCATAGTAGAAGATGGAGATTTGTCACTAACATTCAATTTACATCAGCGTAAGACAGCATTTGATCTACTGTTTAGAGCAGATGCACGATATGATAAAGCAATATTAGTCTCTCTTTAATTGAAGTTTTTGGAATGGTGGCTTGTGTCACTTTTCAGAGAGAAAAGGCACTGCTTGCTGGGCTCTCGCAAAAGGGGGTGTCTAGAGGTTTGCAGGGAAAGGCCTCATTTGTAACCGGATTTTCTTCTAGATGGACCCTGTATCTTCTCATTGTCTGTCTTCCCATTTTATGTTCACACTTTCCTATCCTTAGTCTCCAGTTACTTGCGCTCCTAATTTCAATTTGGGGCTACAGGAGATGCTACAAAAATCTGAGGTGGTCATTGTATTGTATCCCTTTTCATAACCTGGCCTCTGGCAATAGGAGCCATCAGGAGGGGAACAAGGAGCACAAGAGCATGCTAAAAAAGATGTTCTCCAATCCTAATAATAATACGACCATGTCTCAGGAGAACAGCTGTGTGCAGATCTTATTCCACTCCTGTTCTCTCCACTGTATGCACTGTCCAGGTTTCCAACAGATCTCAAGCACTGACACTGTTGGTGTTTTCTGCCGTAAGATTCACCCGAGCACGGAACACGTATAAACTTCTTTAGCATTCAAAGGACTTGGTATAAATGAGGATTGAATATGCAGGAATTGTAGCATTTGAGATTTAGATGATTTTTGGTGGCTTAGCCAGTTCATCTCTTTCCACAGTCATTTTCATCAGTTACGCTAATGATTTTATCAGTGTCTTGCATGTGTAACGTTTAAATCTCTCTGATTCAAGTAATTCATGCTTTTGTCAATGGTTCGTTTCATGAAAAATTCTCCAGCTATATACTAATGCTGCCTTTCTACTCTGTAGACAAAAAGCATTTCATCCCATGCTATCAACAGAAGCTGACTGATGCTTTTTGCAATGCAAAATACCTTCCTGTTGCTTCATCCAGTTTTGCTTATAAAAGTGATCTAGAAAATATGAATGTTTAAGAAAAACAAAGAGAGAGGTGAGGGGGTTAAATTTCACTTTTATCCTGTTGTGCTGCGACCATTACATGTTAGGCATAGTGTCAGGAATGCTGTCAGCAGTGCAGTTACCTGAGTTTGTAAGTAATAGATGAGGTATGACAGTTTGGTTTTGGAGGCTCTCCTCCCTCACCATGGCTCTCTTTTATAAAAACAGCCTTCAGCATTTGAAGAAAAATACAAGTGAGGAACATGAAATAGTATCTAATGCTCTCAAAGGTTTAAGAGATACTTTTAAAATAACATTTTGAAAAGTAAATGTCAGTCCTAAAAGTTTAAAAACATAGTCTTCTGTCCCGGACCTTCTGTGAAGCTGTACCAAAGAGCTGAAATTGCCATTTTACTCTGTAAAGGAATGTTTCCAGTGAGTGTGTTGGCCACCTTTCTCTTAAGAAGTTAAGCTTGCTCTTAGCAGTTTTCCCTTTTTGAGTGACACACTCAGATTTGTCTTCCGTTTTTTCCTCAGGTCTGGCTATTGGTGATGTCCCGGACAAGCAGCCCATCGGTATAGTTCTCACGGTGCTTGGTGTTGTGGTGTTGGACTTTTGCGCTGATGCAACAGAAGGGCCAATTCGGGCCTACTTGTTGGATGTGGTGGACAGTGAAGAACAAGACATGGCCCTTAACATCCATGCGTTTTCAGCTGGTATGGAGTTAGTTGATATGTTTTTGGCAGCTGTCAAGTCTTCCTGATGACCAAGTTGTGACTGAATTGATTTTTCCTGAACTCACTTCTTGTTTTTTTCTCTTCCACAGGTCTTGGAGGAGCAATCGGTTATATGTTAGGAGGGCTGGACTGGACACAGACCTTCTTGGGTAGTATTTTTAAATCTCAAGAGCAAGTCCTTTTCTTCTTTGCAGCCATTATTTTCTCTGTCTCCGTTGCTCTCCACCTTTTTAGCATTGAAGAAGAGCAATATAACCCTCAGCAGGACAGGATTGATGACGAAGGAGACACACTTTCCAGTGTCAAATTCAGTGGTAGTCTCCCCCCTCTGAATCGACTGAATGTAATTAGTGAGGAGGAGCCGTATGGAGCTTCTATGTTCCACGATGAGATTCAGTCAGAGCATGATCTCAATATGGAGTTCCTTGAGGTGAACATTGTACGAAGCAAGAGTGACTCAGTTCTGCACATGCCCGATGCTACATTGGAAATTGAATCGGAGCTGCTTTTTCTGCATGACATCGAACCCTCCATTTTTCAGGATGCTTCATATCCAAACACTCCCCACAACACAAGCCAAGAGATCATGAAGTCCAAACTCAACCACCTGTCTGCTTTCCTCAGGGACAATGAGAAAGAGGAGGAAATGTTGCTTGATAATCGCTTAAATGAAGATAAAGTCCCAAACGTGAATGGCTCTCTACCAAAAGAGTTCCTCAATGGACACGCTAGAATAGGCATGAAGCAATCTAGTACTTCAAACTCCATGCGAAGGCGGAGGCACATGTTCTACCGTCAGCCGTCTTACACCTTCTCGTACTATGGCAAAATAGGCTCTCACCGCTATCGCTTTCGTCGGGCCAATGCCATCGTCTTGATAAAGTCCTCGCGCAGCATGAACGATATCTACGACATGCAGAAGCGGCAGCGACAGAGGTACAGACACAGGAATCAGAGTGGCGCAACAAATTCAAGTGGAGACACAGAGAGCGAAGAGGGGGAAACTGAAACCACTGTCAGACTCTTGTGGTTGTCAATGCTAAAGATGCCAAAGGAGCTGCTGAGACTGTGCGTCTGTCACCTCTTAACTTGGTTTTCCATCATTGCTGAAGCTGTGTTCTACACAGATTTCATGGGCCAGGTCATCTTTCAGGGCGATCCAAAGGTAAGAGAGCAGTTACCATTGGCCAACCTGCATATAGTTACTCATTTCTGAGATGTGCTCGTTACAAGAAAATGGCTTTGCGTTTGTGTTTGCTGCAGGCCCCTTCTAACTCAACTGAGTTACACGCCTATAATGCTGGAGTTCAGATGGGATGCTGGGGACTGGTAATTTATGCTGCTACTGCTGCCGTTTGTTCAGGTAAGAGACTTTGCACCATCAGTAGAATGCACATCACAGATCTATTTTCAAGGTGAAAATCGTTTTGCTTCAGTTAGCACCCACCTCCTTGTTTGGGGTGAAGGATATTTTGGAAGAGCATTTCGCATGGTCATAAGGGGAGAGGCTTCGTTAAGAATCAATATCAAAAAAATTCCTCCAAATGTGGAGGTGGAAATATGAACAGATCGGTTAAGTGGCATAAGGCACAAAGTGATATCAAAGGGTATTGAATGGCATTTAGCTAGTCATCAGGAAACTAAATGATGCTTGTTAGAAGATTCAAATATATGTAAGAGGGTTTTTGCAAAGACTGTTTTTAAAATCAAAATTATAAGTATATATTTCTGAAAGTCTCTTTCTTGCTCTCTAATAACAGATAAACCAACTACAGGCAGTTTAGGCTTGGAATACAGACTGAAATTGAAACCTTTTGCCAAGCTTAAATTCTGCCTTTCGCAGCACGTGTGCAGGCACGTCTGCACAGATCAGTATCGTGGGGACTGCCTCTTTGTTGAGACATGTCAAACTGAAGTTCAGGTGGGCAGCTTGTTTCTGAACGCAAACTGCAATGTGGCTATAAACATCAGGTATCCGATCACTTTGTTTAGCGAATGCGCTTGCATTAGAAACAGAATCTCCTCTCTGCTCGGAGCGTACCTGCATTGATAAAGTTAATAAGTAGGTAAAATTAACGAATGGACTGAGTGGACCGTGATATGTTTGAGTCTCAAAGCATTTTGTTCTGCCTCAGACTTGTAGCGTGGGTTAGGCAAGTCTCTGAGCTCATTTGTTCCCTGGTTTCTGAAGTAGCCATACATCCTTCTCCCAATGGGGGCTGAGCTATGCTGCTAAGACAAGCCAGATATGCCGTGAGCATCCAAGTCCCAAACAGCATATTGAGCTGCAACGGCCACGTCAATACCATAAAACTTCACTGAGTAAACTGATGTTTATGTTTTATTCTTGATCTCTGCAGCCTTGTTGCAGAAATACTTGGACAACTATGACCTTAGTATAAAAGTGATCTACATCCTGGGCACGCTGGGTTTTTCTGTTGGCACTGCAGTGATGGCTATATTCCCCAACGTGTACGTCACCATGATAATGATCAGCACTATGGGAATAGTCTCTATGAGTATCTCCTACTGCCCCTATGCGCTTTTGGGACAATACCATGATATTAAACAGGTACGTGGAATATTTTGAAGATTTTAATCAAGGCAGAACATTCACATTTCTCTGAAGATCACAGTGACAAAACGGATTTAGTAAATCCCGTCATTTGAGATACCTGCTTTGCTGGGATGTGTGCCAAAGCATAGATTCATCCTTGATAGTAAATAGCAAGAGCTGCTATGTAAATCAGGTGGTATTAGCATCAAGTTGGCTCAGTGGTGTCGTGATTGCTTTACCCTGTGCTGAGGTATAAAAGGATTTGGGTGATACGGTAGATGAAGAGAGATGAACAAATTATTGGAGTATTTATTAGATACCTAGTTGTTACTACTGTTTCTGATGTATGTTAGCGTTACTCAGGTTCTTCGCAGTCTTAGATACTGAGGTGCGTCTGGAAGTGCAGCTAGAAGTTTGGGGAGACGTAAGGCAAACTGATTCTGGACAGATTTACTTTCCACCTTTTAGCACCGTTCCATTTGTGTTACAAATTACAGGAGGATCATTTATTTTAACGTGTTTCTGAATTGGGGTTGGGATTGGGAGGGAGATTCCTTTTTGTAATCGTAAAAATAATCTCCACCAACTGTTTCATGTAAATTTTTTTTACAAAACCTAATCTTGGAGCCAGTTCGTGCTAGGAGTGCCCCAGTAAATA
Source organism: Balaeniceps rex (assembly GCA_013401315.1). NCBI lineage: Eukaryota > Metazoa > Chordata > Aves > Pelecaniformes > Balaenicipitidae > Balaeniceps > Balaeniceps rex. The sequence continues at coordinate 26,615 of VYZW01028509.1, forward strand.
TCTGCCTCTTGGTGTAAGGTGAGGAGGCCGTAGATAAGGAGGCTGATGCTCTGGACTTGTATAGCCTGCGTGATACACAAGGATGGCGTGAAGTTGACCACGTGACTGAGGAATTCGAGGAAAATGATACGAATGTTTAAATATTTGATTTCATCCATTGTTTTACCTCCTAACACGTTTCTTGTCTTTTTCCAGTACATTCACCATAGCCCCGGGAACTCAAAGCGAGGATTTGGCATAGACTGCGCTATTCTGTCATGTCAGGTTTACATCTCCCAGATCCTCGTGGCCTCTGCGCTTGGTGGCGTGGTGGATGCGGTTGGCACAGTCAGAGTCATTCCCATGGTGGCTTCAGTGGGATCCTTCCTGGGTTTTTTGACAGCTACCTTCTTGGTGATTTACCCCGAAGTCAATGAAGAGCCAAAGGAAGAACAGAAAGGACTAGATCCTCCAGAGACAACCGAGGGCAACGGCGCAAGCGCAGAGAAGCCGACTGTGCTGAAGCTCACGCGCAAAGGAGCTGCCGCGTCGGAGCTGGAGAGCGAGTCAGCCGTGTGAGGCCATCGCTTGTTTGTTGTTCACCCACATTCCAGGGAGGGCAGGTGCAGGATCAAGAACTCTTCTTTTTTTTTTTCCCCCCCAGGAAAACAAATTAGGATCTTCACTACTTGTAGCTAAAATGGCAGAAGAAAAGGCAGTTTCATGCTAAAGTGTAAATGAAATTCTGTAGTCCTTAATATAGGCTTGAACAGGTAGCTATGATGCTAATTGCTTTCTCTACAACTTAGAAATGTCATTTCTGAACACTTTTTTATTGAGAATACATTTAGATTTCGAGTAAGTTTTATTAATCTGCATGAGACTCACAGTGTATACAATTAGCAGTTAGAAAAATTGTTTTCGGCTGTTTTTAAACTAACTGAAAATGGAAGCTATCTTGACTTATAGTCTCTTGCTATTTTTTTGTCTGAACATTTCAGATTTCACTAGTGTAATAGCTGAATGAAACGCTTAGACATCTTGATCAATTTTTTTCATAAGCATGATATTATTGGTCTGAGAGCTACAGTTCTTCAACGTTAATTTTAGACTTCATGTTTTTGTTAGTGCAATTACTACAGAATAGTTTTATTTGCAATTATTTTCAAGAAAAACAAAAGCAATTACTGCAGTTTCTAAGAAACTGCTGTCAATCATTTTAGTCATACTGTTCAACAACTACTCCCAAGTCTGCTGCTTGTCAGGAGAGGGTGACATTGGGTGCGTGATGTGAACTGTAGGTGGAAGGAGCAGCAACTGGGAGAGGTGACCAGCACTGGCAGGTTTTTATCACAAGTGCTGAATTTTATGAATGTCGTTGGAATACGCTGTGACAATTTTTAGCTTGGAGTTTTGCGTGCTGGTGACCTCGGGGGGTTTCTTGGCATTTAAACCTGATCATCTCTGGATGAAGCTGCCGTGGAGAAAGGGCGTCTCTGGGCTCAGCTTCATGGGACGGGGCGTGCGGATTCTCTCTCATGGGGAAAGGAAGTCGTTGATTAATTGCACTTTTTATGATCCTTTAACCTCCTGGCTGGGAACGCAACAGCCAAGGTAGAGGCACAGTGTCAGTACAACAAGGTAAACCGAAGGCCTACCTCTGTCACTTTATGGCATAGTCTGGGTGTATAAAAATCTGTCAGAAACAGTTTTTAGGCCTTAAAATTCAATCCACTAGCATGTGTTGCTGTTCCAGTCCCTGTGTTGGAGGAATTGTAGGCTGGAGCTCTTCCGAGCTGCTGTACCAATATCATCAGCGCAACCTCCGTGCCCCCTTCCTTGATTCAGGAGATAGCTGCAGTGCAAAGACATTTTTCTGTGAAGAGCTTTGAAAGGGTTGTGCTAATCTGATTTAAAGTAGCGTTTGGATCGCTAGCGGTGCGCCCCAATCCGTGGGCAGCCAAAGCTCAGAGATCCAGCAGCCATTTAAAGAAACTTTAGAAACCGAACTACAGTTTGTCATCTTATAAGAAGTGTTTGTGATGCTTTTTACTCATTTTCGCATGGAACTCCGGGCTGCAGTCAATCCATGTGCTAAACAGACAAATCACAGCTCGTTGTAAGATTTCTGCTGCCTCAAACTTCTCATACTACAGTACTTTAAACTACATGTGTAAATCATGCTGCAATATAGTCATTCAAAAGAAGAATATATATTTCAAAATGAAAAGCAGTTTTTAATAAATTACTTGAATTGTCAATATATTTAAGAAATGTATGTTTTGGTATATTTGAAGTTAACGCGCAGTCTTGGCCAGCATCATTGACGAATTCCTGGTGGCATACGTGGGTTTCTTAGCTGAAGGCTTTCAGTCGGTGCCGATGTCCTATGCTATCAAGGGTGACAACGTTGTTTTTAGGCTGATGAAATCGCCGAGCACTAAACTACACGTAATCGCGCAGGACTTAGGGTTTGGGTTTTTTTGTTTTGTTTTGTTTCAAGTGTCTTGAGAAAGTCTTTTTTTCTTTAAAGTGATTTTTTTTTATTTAGAACACATACTGTGAACTGTGTTCAGACAGGGGAATAATACTACTGAAGAATACGAGACCTTATTGAAGAAATCAGTTGTGAGAAATACTTTAACTGAACTTCTGCCGTGAATTTTGTCATCTCAATTACATTTAATATATCCTGGTGATCTTCATATATAACAGAGATGAGTTGTATTTCACCCTATAACTGGCATTCATGTAAAATACACGCTGAGTTAGACTTTTTAAAGTGGTTTTAATATTTTATTTTTAAAGCTCCTTGAAGATTCTGCTTTTGGTTAAATGAACGCTGTCGAGTACTCCTTATTTTAATCTCTATTTCTGGAAAGGTTCTTCTACAGTTTAAAAATCTGCATCTTCTGGCTGGTGCCAGCCTTACCCTTTTCCCCATGAGCTTCATGGGTCAGTGCGGTTTCAAATTGCCATCACTCCACATAGCACCTTCGTAAGCCAAGATGTCTGTCACAGCACCATCGAGCTGACCGAGGTCTAGAAGCAAAGAGTGAGGAGAAGTTGAAGCTCCCTCTCGCCTCATGCCCAGCAGAGGGAATGTGAAACTGTTTTGGGGAGGTGAGCTCACACACATTTATTTAGCTTTCTCAGTCAGGGAAAGGGTGAGGAGAGAGGAAGGAGGTTTCGAACCCAGAGGGTTTCAATCAAAGGCAGGGCATGTCCAATTTTGTCCCGGCCAGCATTTGGCGTAGCCTCATTTCTAAGAATTGGATGTTAAAATCCATATTTGGAGTTGTTTATGGGGCTGTTTAATTACCGCGTGTAACGCATGAATGTGAACGCTGCCTTGTAGCAGGAAGCTCTATTTCACTCCCCTGTAAAGCCGAAGGAAATAATTATCCATTGTAAATGTGCTGAAGTATTTGTAGTATTGCCAGAAGAATTAACTTGGGGGAGCCCCTGCCAAAGTATCTCCTCCTGTTCCTTGGCCAGCCTGTGAAACCACCACGCTGGCTTCCACTGTGCTGCCGGTGAGGGCTCCCGAGGTCTTTCACAGTAATGCTTTTTCTTGAATTTGAAGAGAGTTTTCTTTCTAGCCCCGGCACTTCTCAGGGTAGAGTGGGCAATGATTTATTTCTTTGTCTGTCCCTTACCTTATCTTTTGATACAGAAGTGATTTATTTTTTTTTGTCGTGATTAGAAGGTAAAGTAGTACGATTTTATGTGTTTATTGCAGAAGTTGTGGGAAGAGAGATTTGAAGGGGCTTTTTTTTGTTATTCCTGGTGACAGTAAGCATCTTTTTTTGTTTATTGGTATTACTGTATAATCAAATTCATCCTGCGTGCTCCATCTCTTCGGACCTTTACTGCAGTAGGCTTAAGGTTTAGCAGTTTCATTCGGTGTTGCTCTGTACTGTAAACAATTTTAACATATTCTGCTGCAGTCCTTCTGGTGATGTGCAACACCTTGGACATGAGACACCGTATGTGCTCAGATTCTCAAGTGCTGTAGTTGTTAAGCTTCACATCTAGAAATATTTCACATGAGAGTAGAGAAGCTCAAACTTCAGAGTAGCTCGGAAAGGCGTAGTGTGGATTTTGCACTGTTGGGTTATTGCAAGAGTCCAGTTGGATCTGCACTGTTCATGGATGGCAATTTCAGACTCCAGAAGCAATAATTTCTTAGGAATGTTTCTCTTCCTGCTGGTTAGATGACTTTCATAGAGATTTACTACCTAAATAGCCTTTTAATAACATGAATCTGGTCGCTTGCTAGCACCGGCAGTAAGCAGTTATAGAAAGATGTGAGTTGTTCATCATCAGAAGGGAGGAAGCCAGTAAATCCAACGGAGGTTAGTGCTCCTTGAAACACACAGTGTCCTTTTCCCCTTTTACTTGGAGCCTTCTTCTAGACTATGAAATATTCCCAGCTCAGCGGGCTGAAAAGGAGGCAGTTGCGAATTTAGCCTCCTGGTTTTCTTGCCAGTGCCGATGCTGGCGTGCGGACCCCATGATGAAACAGACTTGGTGAGGTTTTCCGCGGAGGCATGGAAGTGAGGGCTGAGCCTTTCTCATTCCTCTCCCAAATCCCCCCAGCGCTTGGAATGACAGCGGCAACAACAGTGGTTGTTGCCAGGTACCTCATTAAAACCTCAGTTGCATCATTAGAAACTCATCCCAGTTCCATCATTAGAAACTCATCCACCCGCCCTTGGTTTGTGATGAGCTTGACCTTCCTCCAACGTCCGCCATTGAAGGCAGGATTTTCATGGCTACCAGTGGGGTCTTGCGGCCATGCGGGTTGAGGTCACATTTACAAATAAAGGTGGAGAAAGTCACAGTTTGTTCCTGGGAGAGCTCCCTCCGCATCCAGGCAGGAGGGCAGTTCAGGGGGGCTTCCTTCCCGAAGGCGCGTCGCAAGGGTCAGCTTTCGTTTACGGTGGTCGCTCACGTTCTCAGTAATTTTGCGTAGACACGTAGCCGGGTTGCGCGACACTCCGTTGTTCAGTCCCTGCGATGAATTGTAGTTCAGTCACTGAGAGTTGGGTTTTTCAGGTGCGTGTGCGTGTGTATATGTATCTGTGTGTATATACATGTATATACACACTGCTCGGGCCAAAATATCGTTGGTGGTTGTGTGCTCGTCGTCACTGTACTCAACAATGTTTTCAACTGAGTTCTTCCAGGTTTCCCTCATCCTAGTCCGATGCGAGACGAGCTCAGCTATAAATATGTATCCTATTTAAATAAGTAAATTCCTGCATGATATTCCAAGCACATGTAGCAGCTTCGGCATCTGAAGTATCTATTGTGAAAGAGAAGTCGGTTTTATTTGCAGCTTGTTTTGTCCTTGTTTCCTTTTAATAGGCCAAATAAATGTAACGAACACCAAATGTTGCACAGAAATGTTCTTAATGACTGTGTAGAAGAAATACCAAATTTTATTTTTCTTTGCAGAAACTTTATGGTTACAGAGAGTCCTCTAGCTGTTATTCTTCCTTAAACGACAAAGCTGAACGTTTGTAAAGTGCGTTGAAAATGGTCATTTTTAAAAAGTGGAGCTACCCAAAGTTTTCTGTTTCTCATGTTGCATCCAGAACAAGCCATTGGCAAAGGCGAGCTGCAGAAGCTCACATTATCAACTGGTGTTTTGTTTTCGAGGCTCAGCAGCCCAGACAGTTAGGAAATTGTGTTAGATAACAACAAAAAGGCTCGACGACGTTTCCCGACGTCGCGCTAACATCTGCCAGGGCAGCAAGGTCTGCTCGTTAAGATGTTCCGGTTTTTCCTTTAATTTAAATTAAGATCACCTCCTGGAAAACCTGTTTTGTTTGGTTCCTCAACCCAAGCAGTCCTGCGGCTCACCCGTCTTTCAACCTCGCCCCGGGTGGCATGGGGGTGACCACGGGGGCTGCCCAGGAGGGACAAATACCTCCCCCCCCAGGAGAGCATCACTAAAATTAAAAGGCTTTCGATGCCCTTGTGACCTGCTAAAGCTTTAGCGAAAAGAACGGTTCAATTTGACACGCCCTTGCCACATTTTTTTCTTAAATTTTGAAGTTGGGGGTGAAGCTCGAGGAGCGTTTAGCCGAACTAGGCATCAGCTTATTTAGTCTGCACCTATTCAATCCCCAGTGACAGCCAAATTGTAGTAAATAGCCCCAAAAAACCAGAAAGACTTTTCTCTCAACAAATTGACTGTTCCCAATATTAATATTTCTTTTCTGATGTAACATGAACACTAAGCCCTTTTGGTAGCCAAATGACCAGCTTATTTTAAATGCCTCATATTACTAGAAAGCTGCGTATAGGCATCTCATAGCGGAAAAAAGAAAAAAAAAAAAAAAAAGAGAATATTTAGTTCCTTTGTGAACTGGCCATATGACAACTACTTTTTTATCAACTTATTAAGTTGGGGCACTATAATAGCTCTTGCTGAGTTTAGCAATGTTTATAAGCATGTGTTAAACACATAATGTTAAGTTTTATGAGGAAAAAGGGATAAAGAAAAGTAATGTCACAGATGAATGTTTGAGTGCATAGACGGCATAATGTATGTATGTTTTTTATTTCTACACTGTTGAGCTTATTTTCTGTTTTAAGGTTAAAAAAAGAGATTTGTTGCATGAGAACTGTTTTATTGTGTTCTGCACTTTCTGTTCTTTTTGTATAATCTTGATTTTTTTTTCATTTATGCATAGAAAAGAAAAATCAATTTAGAAATATTCTACTCCACAAGACGTTGTGTTCCGATCCGTTGTTCTGAAGTTCGATCTTAATAAACATTTCAGTAAAAGTTGGTGGCTCGCGTTCCTCTGTTGGTTGTAGGGAGCGCGAGTAGAGGCACGCGTCCTTTCTGCGATGCCCCTGCTCCAGGCCGAACACCGCTGCTGCTTCTCCTTGTCCCTAAGCTGTACAAGATAAATAATATTCACTTATTTTCCCAAAGCTTCATTAATATTTCTGAAAAGGCTACTACCAAACATTAGCTGACAAAAAAAACCCCAAGCGTTACAATTCGCAAAGGTTTGATGAACTCAGCTGATGCTTGCAGGGTTCAGTTCAGTTGTAACAAAGATTAGACATTAGGAAAAACTTCTTCACGGAGAGGGTTGTCAAGTATTGGAACAGGCTGCCCAGGGAAGTGGTGGAGTCCCCATCCCTGGAGGTATTTAAAAGCCGGGCAGACGAGGTGCTTAGGGACATGGTTTAGTAGTGGACAGGTACGGTTGGACTCGATGATCTTAAAGGTCTTTTCCAACCAAATGATTCTGTGATTCTGTGAAAAGAGGGAGCACAGATGGAGGCGCAAACCTGTGACACCTGGGAGGGGTGGACGTCCCCGACTGCAGACCCTGCTCCTGCCCTGGTTGCTCCGACCCATTCCCAGGAGGAGATGAGGGATGGTGGCTGTCACCTGCTAAATCAGCAAAATCCGTTCTCTCACGCTGTCACCGAGAGCGCTACCAGGGCCAAGGTCTTCCCTTTGAGTGGGTGGCGGGGGGCTCTGGCTCTTGCCATCACGGCAGGGAGGGTCTCATCCCTCCTTTGCCAGCGCATCGGCCTTTTCCCACTCCTCTGCCTTACCGTGGTGTGGGATCCCTCTGCACGGGAGGGTCGGGGAGCGTTCCGGGAGGAAATAAGCACAACCGTAAGCACCTTCCAAAGAAACCAGTTCACATCCAAACCACTTGGGTCATTGCGAGTGACAAGAGAGGGGAAAGCCGGAGGGACCTCTTGTGTCGGATCACAAATGTCAGCTGACGGGGTTAAACTTGCAGTGTGAGGAACTCAGTTGTCTTGCTTTGATTTCTAGCAGTTTACTTCATGGATTTGATCTGTGACTTCTCCTGAAGGCACTTCCTCAGAGTCGGTATCAGCAGCTCAGAGAAGTCAATGCCCACACAGCGTTTGGTTCATTTGTGGCTAAACACAGCTCAGCCGCGCTCTTTTCTCACTGCACCTGAGGTTAAAGAAGAAGTGAAAACATAAAATGCAGTAAATCCAACTTTTCGGCCTGGGCTATGAACTTGCTTTTTCACCAGCACCAAGGGGAGAGCGTGGACCCTGCCTCACCGGGGAAGGAGCCACTCCAAATACCTACAGAAGACCCAGAGGAGGGCTGGGTTTGGCTGGGATAGAGTTAATTTTCTTCATCGTAGCTACTACAGGGCTACTATGCAGTATGGGGGAGTGAGCAAGTGGATCTGTGGAGCTGATTTGCCAGCTGGGGTTAAACTACGGCAAGGGCAAGAGCCTCCCCTCCTCTCCCTGCTTTGCTCAGCAGAGCCCTGGGCGCTCGTCCTCGCCTGGCAGAGCCCAAAGTGAAGTGGGGATGAAGCGGCAGGGACTGTCCTACGTCCGTGTCCTCTCCTGGCACAATGAAAAGTGAAGAGGCCAAAGGGACGTGAAAGCTGCAAAGAAAGAAACCTCAACCTCCCTGGGCTGGGTCTTGCAAGGCGTGATGCTGGGCCCCTCTCTGTCCACGCAGCTCCTCCTGAGGATCCATGTGTCAGCCACATCCCCTGTGCCGAGAGAGCGGGAGAACGGGGCAGCCCTCATCATCCTTACCGGTGCCACCACAGGACGTGGATGGGGGGAGCAGCAGGAAGCAGAAACCTCTCGGGCGCTGTTGTTCCTGCAAGGGTGATCCCTGGAGAGGAGGAGAGGCGAGAGCGCGCGTTGCTCGGCCCAGGAGACGTGACTCATCCCCAGCCCTGGGAGCGGGACGCTGCGGTCCCCAGCCAGGAGCACCAGGAGGCCTCGGGGTGGGAGCGTGGGGCCAGGTCTGCGCTGGCCGGAGCATGCCGAGGAAGGGGTGAGGACACAGGAGCTGCGTCACTCCCCCAGCTATTGTTCGAGTTAAACGTAGCCGTTACAAAACAGCTCGCTGTGGCCTTGGAATGGCTGGGAACAGCTCGGAGAGGAGCCTGCCCCAGCGCTGCCCCCGCTTTCCAGTCTGGACCGAGGATGGAACAGCCAGCAAACCCTTATCTCCCCCCCCAAGTCCCAGCGGGGTCGGTCCCTGCATCCTTCAGGCTTTGCAACAGCTGGGGTGGCATCGCTCCCATCCTGGGGGGGTGGCATATGGTCCCCATGGCCATTGCCAGCCCTCAAGGCTGGAAGGGGAGGTAATGCCGCCTGCTTCCGAGGGCTAGCGTTAGGTATTTACAGAGGAAAACCAATGGCTGCTTGGCACCGCCTCTGTGTGGCTGCTGCCGCTGGATGCAGGCTCTGCCGAGCGGCCCCAAGGCAGCTGTGCCCTGCAGGATCAGGCCCTGTGGCGCACGCTGCCTCGTTGCCCCCACACAGGCACCAGGCAGAGCTGAGACCTCCTGCACTCCCAGCCCCCCACCACCGCCTGCTGCCCGGCAGCTCCGGCCTTGCTGCATGACACACACATGAGCACAGAGCTCACTGGGGACATGGGATGTCCCTGTGGGGTGTCACAGTCTTCCAGGTGGTGACACCACACACACACACCCTCCAGTCAGATGGGGGTCCCTTCACACCCCAAAAAGGGGCAGCCACCCAGCAGGGAACCAGCCCTGGAGGGCCACAGCGATGAAAGGGGTTGCAGCAGGGCATTGGCCCAAATCCTGGGGCCAAGGGTAGTGGGCGGATGCTGCTCCCCACCCCGAGCAGGCAGCATTTGCCTCCTTTTGTGGGTCTGGGAGGCTGCGCTGGTGCCGAGTGGCATTTGTGCAGCATCCTCCCTGTCCTGACACCTGGGGTGGCACAAAGGCCAGCCACCTGCTGCCGAGAGCAGGGGACCCGTGCCGAGGCACTGGGGTAAAGCACGGTGGAGGAAGAGCAATGCATGACAGAGGGGTGAGGGTGGCTTTTTGCTTCATTCACTCTAAAAGGCTGACAGCAAAGGCAGGATTCGATCAGTACTGATGGAGAAAGGGGCCTAGTCCTCCAAACAGACCCACGGCAGCCCATGAGCGCAGGCTGGAAGGCAGAGGAAGGGGATGTTCCCTACCTCACTGCATGGCCCCGTCGGGGAGATCACAGCCAGCACAAAACAGCCTGGATTTCCAAGTGGCTCCCGCCTCTGCAGCCGGGTTGTTTCTAGAAGCAAACACTGCCATCCCTTGGTTTGAATCACAGAATGATGGAATAGCTCGAGTTGGAAGGGACCCATAGGGATCATCGAGTCCAACTCCCTGCTCCTCGCAGGACTACCTAAAACTAAACCATATGACTAAGAGCGTCGTCCAGATGCTCCCTGAACTCTGACAGGCTTGGTGCCGTGACCACTTCCCTGGGGAGTCTGTTCCAGTGACCGACCACTGTCTCGATGAAGGACCTTTTCCTAATGTCCAGTCCAAACTTCCCCTGACGCAGCTTCATCCCATTTCCTTGTGTCCTATCGCTGGTCACCAGAGAGAGGAGATCAGCACCTCTCCCTCGATGAAGTTGTAGACTGCGATGAGGTCACCCCTCAGCCTTCTCTTCTCCAAGCCGAACTAGCCAAGTGACCTCAGCCTCTCCTCCTAAGTTTTGTCCTCAAGACCTTTCACCATCTTGGTCGCCCTCCTCTGGACACACTCTAATAGTTTGATGTCCTTCTTACATTGAGGCTCCCAAAACTGCACACAGTACTCAAGTTGGGGATGCACCAGTGCACTGTAGAGTGGGACAATCACCTCCCTCGACCAGCTAGCTATGCTGTGCTTGATGCACCCCAGGACATGGTTGGCCCTTTTGGCTGCCAGGGCACACTGTTGACTCTTATTCAACTTGACATCAACCCAAACCCCCAGATCTCCTTCTGTGGGGCTGCTGTCTGTAGTCCTCCCATGTCACCGGTCCTTGCTTCCAATGTTCATACACTTTCCTTTGCCATCCAAGTTCTAGAAGAAGATCCTTGCTCAGTCAAGCCAGCCTTCTGCCCTGCTTGCTTGACTTCTGACACTTTGGAATTGCCTGCTCCTGTGCTCTTAAGCGATGTCTCCAGCATTTATGGGCCCCAATACCTTCAAAAGCAGATTCCCAGGAGACCTTACTAACGAGCTCCTTCAGCAGCCCAAAGGCTGCTCTCCCCATATACAAGGTCAAAGTTTTGCTGGCAGTCTTTCTCCTATTGCCAACAAGTTGAAACTCAAACACTTCATGGTCACTGTGACCAAGACAGCCACCAATCACCACTTCGCCCATGAGTCCCTTTCTGTTTACAAACAACAAGTCTAGGAGGGCACCTTTCCTAGTTGGCTCCCTTAGTACCGGCACCAAGAGATTATCTTCAGCACGCTTCAGGAATTTCCTGGACCTGTATGTGTCTGCTGCGCGATATTCCCAGTTGATGTCTGGGAAGTTAAAAGCCCCCATAAGGACAAGGGCAGTTGATCTAGAGATATGCCTTAATTCCTCACAGAATAATTAATCGGTGTCATCATCCTGGCTGGCTGGGAGGTCTCACAGCTGGCTGAGTAGACTCCCACAGCCACATCCACTTTATTTACTTTCCCATTCACCCTCACCCCATTGATCTCAACTGTGTCATCGCCAACTGCAAGCGCCATACAATCCGACCCCTCCCTTACATACAGCACCACCCCCCCGCCTCACCTGCCCTGCCTGTCCCTCCTGAAGAGCCCAGAACCATCCATCATGGCACCCCAGTCGCAGGACTCATCCCACCAGGTTTCACTTATGCCAGTGGTGTCGTAGCTCTGGGACTGGGCCAAAGCTTCTAGCTCCTCTTGTTCATTCCTCACGCTGTGTGCGTCAGTACAGGGACATTTCAAATGTGCTCCAGTGTACTCAGCACATCGTGGAGCAGACTGAAGGACCTCGCTAGCACACCATCCCTCAAACATTGGTGTGCCGCCCTCAGGCTGATCTCTGGCAAGCCTGGTTTTATCCCTTCCCCCTTCAAATCTGGTTTAAAGCTCTTTCCATGAGCCCTGCTAACTCCCGCACAAAGTCCTTTTCCCCCTTTGAGACAGGTGTGTCCCGTCTGTTGGCAGCAGGCCTGGTGTCGTGTAAACCAACCCATGATCAAAAACCCCAAAATTCTGCTGGCAATACCAGGCTCAGACCCAGGTATTGATCTGCTGGCTCTTCCTGTGTCTTCCCTCATCATTCCCTGCAACTGGAAGGATAGAGGAGAGCACTACTTGTGCTCCTGATCCCTTAACTGGTCATCCCAAGGCCCTGGGGTCTCTCTTGATTGCCCTCGGACTTCTTATTGCAACTTCATTGCTGCCTACCTGAAAAATGGATAATAATCCAAGGGCTGTACCAGGGTAGGAAGTTTTCTTGATGCATCTTTAACCCAGGCCCCAGGGAGGCAGCAGACTTCCCTAAGAAGTGGGTCTGGTCGGCATGTTGGGCCTTCTGTTCCCAGCAGAAGAGAGACTCCCATGACAATGACTGGTCTTTTTTTTGTTATGGAAGCAGTTCTGACGCAGGGCATCGGCCGACTTAACCTCGGCAACACCTCCAACCTAGACAAACCATCGTCCTCGTCATTGTTTGGTTCCACTTGCAGAGCCTCGTACCTATGATGCAAGGGCACCTGGGAAGGTGGGGGATTCACAGAGGAGATGCCCCTGCTGCACCGGGCAGGAACTTGTCACCGTTGCCCCCATCCCTTAAGTCCCTGTGTTCAGCCAGGGGCAGAGAGGACAGGGAATCCTCCGTATCGTGTGTCCTGCCTGCCTGACAGGTCTGTCCCAGGGAAGGCAGGGTGTGGTTCCAGTATTCTATCTCCTTCTCACACTCCCTGATGCTCCTCAACCCCTCACCTCCTCCCAGAGCTCTGTCACTGAGCAGAGGAGTTCCCCTACCTGGGCACCTCCCCAGGTGTGCTCACTGCTGCCGCCCGGTTCTGCCATAAGAGCAGGGCTCACCCTGCAGCCTGGCACCTGGGTGGCAGCGTGTTCCCGACGGAGCTCTGTCTGGGAAGCTGCGTCAGTTGTGGTGGGTGCAGAGTTTAGAGAGGCCGTGGCCTTCTGCCAGGTGGGTACCATTGCTCCCTGGTCGAGCCGGCAGAGCTTTAGCGCCCTTCCCGCATGCCCTTCCTCACAAACTGCCACGCCATGGCCTGTTTGCCCGCCCTGGCCACTAGCACTCTCCAGGGGCTTCTTTTGTATGTGTGGGGGCTTGGCTGCCGTTGCTCCTGGCCAGGTCTCCTCAGCTGCTGTCGCACAAACTGTAGGCTCCTGGCAGGTCTCTCTGCTCCCCTCAGGTTCCCCCATTTCAGGAAACTGGGGAAAAAAAATCAACAGCAAAAAGGAGTTGAACAAACATTAGCCTTTAAACTCGAGGAGGCTTTCAAGAAATGGGCAACACTTCACAGTGGCAGAGGAGAAGGGGATGGTGGCATAGCTGGACTGGGGGAGGACCTGGCCAAAGGCTTCCGCAGAGGCTGACTGACCCCAGCAGCAGCTCAGTGTTAGGGCAAGAGAGGGACCGAGTGTGCTCAGACTGGTCACTTACCGTGTCTCTTCTCCTGCAAGGGGCATCTTACTGCTTGGAAGGGCTTTGTCCCTTCTCTGGGAGGCAATTACTCAGAGACTGGCAGAGAGGAGCCAAAATCTCTCTGAGCAAGGGAAAAGAGAACAGACTGGCAGGATGCTCTGTCTGGTTGATCAATAAATTTATATACATTCATAAAACTTGTTTTCTATTCACATAGCAATCCCTAAACCCTGTTTTGAGATTGAGACAGTTTCAGGTAGAGCATAAAACTTTCCCCACTGTTTGTCAGCCTGTTTTGAGCCCTGACAATCTGCTTTTTAACTGAAAGGCTCAACAACTGGTTTACAAAATCCAAGCCATCAAGCGCTAGTATTTTAGCGTCACGATTTGCAGAAGCCCTTGCTATGGGGCCAAGACAGCGTCATACTGAGCATTACATGAGCACAAACGGAAGAATGGTCTCGGCATCAAACAAACAGCTTACCCCAGGGTGAAACAACAGCCGGACAGGGAGACGAATACACAGAAGTCACGAGCCAGTATCAGTCGGCCGGATCAGTGCATGCTGCACACTGGCAACGAGACCTGGCAAGCTCTTAGCAGGCATCGTGGCAAAGAGGAGCTCCGAGGATCACTAGGGATCTCAGGATCCCTTCCCCTGTGCCTTCCCACCAAAGGACCAGTGGGAAGTAACTGAAAATCCACAGAAAACAGACCAAAACTGAGCAGAGCTGTTCCTGCAGGTTCGTTTCCACAGCTGTAATGCTGGAGCAAAGCTGAAATGGTAAATGAACACCTACCTGAGCTTTCTCGTCACACCGGGCGAGACAAACCAACATGCCATTGTGCTCCTCAAGTCAGGTGAATTGGTGTTGCTGGTCCTCCTGCTCTTGGGGATGGGTTAGTTTTCTTGAAGGATCTTTGTATCTCATGGCCTTGTCCGATGTGGTTAAACTCTTCTCTGTATACTGGTGTTCAACAGCTGGTATTAAAGAAAGCAGTGTTTTTAAAAAGGAGACATCTACTCAATAAATTATGTTCCTATTCAATAAATTACTTTGGAATCTTTTATCAATAAAGGTTCACAAGCATGAAAATGGACATTTGCTAGTTTTGTCACCTGACATTTTCACAAGCTGGGTATGAACCAGCTGAGAAGGCAAAACCAGGTTTAAAAAGTCTGGCAGGAATGAAAATCAATGAAGGCAGTGACAGGCAGGTGGCAGGTTGGTGTAGCTGGGTTCATCTCTGCGGCAAGTGAAATTTCTTTAGCAGCACTTGTGTGTCTCTGTACAGAGAAATCTTTTAATTCAGTAAATAATTTATTTCACTTACCACCACCAGCCAGACAGCTGCCAGGGGAGGAAATAAGGAACCTGAAAGTTACAGATGAGGGTCTCAAAGGAGGACACATTACCAGCAGAAGCTCGTTTTAGAAAGAACATATAAAGAGAAAACCCCAGGCAATTACTCTCCATAGAACACAGATAGGATGCGAGTCACTGCTAAAAACCATCATTCTTGTATTGTGTATTGAGTTACACAAGAAAAAGAAGAAGGTACAAAGAGAGGCCAGAGTATCAATACAGTGTTTAATATTCTTAAATTGAAAAAAAAAAACTAAAAAGATAAAATTTCAGATGCCATCATATAATAAAACGTTGCATCAGCACACTAGAAGAGTTAGAAATATAACATGGAGTATATTGCCAGTAGTTTACACTTCTATTAGGCCTACACTGTTTTATATTTATTAACAAAAGTAGCAGCCCATTTTTTCCCTCTATTTACAATATTTTAAATATTGTATTCCACTTTACTCAGCACCGATACAGATAGAACTATTCTGCATAGATTTATAGTTTTACTTGTAGATAATTGTCATCAGTGGAAAAGACAATGTACATCAGGAAGCGATTAGGCAACGCTGCTCAAGAGAATCCTCTAGACTGCAATACGATGATGCTCGCTTCAGTAATTAAGGAGTAGTTTGATGACTTTGCAGAACTTAAAAATTAAGCAGGTTCTACACAATGTAACAGCAGTTCCTCTGACTACAGAAACGACAACTGAAGGGAGGAATGGCAGAGGTTTGTTTGCACAGTAACTGAAAGGTTGCTTCCAAAACCAAGTATAATATATATGGAAATTAAATAAATTAAGTGCTTCAGAAGGAAAAAAAGAAAAAAAATCAGTTTCACAAACTGTTACAAATGCCAAGTGCTGTGCATTGTTTTGAAAGGAACAACAAGTTTAAAAAGTAAAACAGTCACTAAGAATACACAAGTATCTTGTTTCACCAGCAGGGAGCTTTCAGTGCTGTCAGGGAGAGCCTGTCTGTGTCTACATTTTAAATAATACAGCACCATAAATATACATACAGGGGTAACGGACAGTCTTCCCAGCTAAACCTAGCTGCTAGTTCAGAAAGATACTCAGCATTTACAGTAACTCCATAAATCCAACAAATGCACTCAGTTTTTTCTTTTCAGTGACCATTTCTAGCTATTAGGCTGTAGACAGTATCAAATCCTACTTTTCAGGCAACCCACGCACTGCCCAAAAAGAGCTCCAGTGGAATTAACTGAGCTGGCTTCAGCTCTCTCAATGCAATCTGCACCACGCAGCCCGGCCCATAACCCTGACCCTTCGCAACAACACATGTCAAGTTTAAAGCCAGTGACCCCTCTATTCACATTTTCGTTTCTTTATCAAATCTGCAGGAGCAGGACAAGGTGTAAGGAGAGATTCACTTCTATTTTGCTTTTCTACAACAATGTAGGGACTAAAAGAAGTCAATAAGTACAAAACAATAACACTGAAATATATGCAAAACGCTGGAGCAAACACAGCCTGAGGTCTTCACTTTTTTCCGGCACAGGTAGACATATTTTGAATAGCTTAACTATTCAGCTTTCCAAATGGCAATCTTCCCTTCTTCTTTTCCAGAGCCGCTGAGGACGTATCTGTCCTCTGCTGAGCACAGCGCCTTTACTGTATCGGCATGACCAACCAACTCTTTCTCCACAGTCTTCTTCTCAGCACTGATCACATAGATCTTCCCTTTGCTTTTGCCTTGCGATCTTCCACTGCTGCCAACCCACATCTGGAGGAAAACCAAACCAAAACAAAACCACAATCATTTTTACTACTTTACATTTCAGTCTAGGACACAGTCAAGGAGTTTTACATGCCACATTGATACAGTGAGGGTTCTCTCTTGCTAGGCTGGAAAAGGCAAACACTGAAAATTTCCTACATATATGTGTCTGTTGGGAGTTCATGTCTCTCTCTCACACTCCCTGATGCTCCTCAACCTCTCACCTCCTCCCGGCGCTCTGTCACTGAGCGGAGGAGTTCCCCTACCTGGGCACCTCCCCAGGTGTGCTCACTGCTGCCACCTGGTACTGCCATAAGAACAGGCCTCACCCTGCAGTCTGGCACCCGGGTGGCAGCGTGTTCCCAATGGAGCTCTGTCTGGGAAGCTGTGTCAGTCGTGGAGGGTGCAGAGTTTAGAGAGGCCAGGGCCTTCTGCCGGGTGGGTACCATTGCTCCCTGGTAGAGCCGGCAGAGTTACAGCATCCTTCCTGCACACCAACCGCTGCGTGAACTGCCGCGCCATGGCCTGTTTGCCCGCCCTGACCACTAGCACTCTCCAGGGGCTTCTTTTATATGTGTGGGGGCTTGCCTGCCATTGCTCCTGGCCAGGTCTCCTCAGCCGCTGTCGTGCCAGCTGCAGGCTCCTGGTGGGTCTCTCCACTCCCCCAAGGTTCCCCCAGTTCAGTAAACCCCCCTGTGTACTCCGTTAGAGCGCTCCGCTGCTGATAGTGCCGGCACCAGAGCTGCTCACCTCGGCAACTCGACTTGCCTTTGGTTCCACAGACCCAGTGCAGAGAATAAGACAGAAGGTGTCGCTTTACCACTGTATAAACCATACCATGCCCATATCTTGAGTGCTGTGTGCAGTTCTGCTCTCTGCACTGCAAAAGCAGAGATAATCCAGGGAAGAGTAACTAAAACTATCAAGAGAAAGGAACAGCTGCCATATGAGCAACGCTGGAAAAAGCCAGGACTCCTTAGGCTGGAGAGAAGGCAGCTAAGGAGCGATCACATTAAGGTTTACAAAATTGTGGAAGTACAGATAAGCAGAATGTAGAACCATTGTTCAACACATCCCGCAGTTAGAGAAGTAAGGGACACATGTGGAAACCAGTAAGAGTTCAGTTTCACTTAGAAGAAAGTACTTCTCTGTACATGGCTGGCAGTGAACTTCTGGAACCTGCTGCTACAGGAAACTGCGGCACCAGCAAGTTCGAAATGAAATCAGGTCCACAGAGATTAGGTCCAGAAACAGATAATAAAAGACTGAGGCAGAGGTGTACACTGTAGTACCCCTAAACAAGAACCACGGACAGTGAGGGAGCTTAAGGGGAATGGACTGCAGATACAGGCCAGGTTCACACGCTCTCCCTACATAGCATTGCTATTGCCACCGTTAGAGGCTGAATATGGGGTCAGCTGCATCTGGTCCAACCCAGCAGCAAACAGCTGTGGTCTTCTTGTGCACAGTTTTGTACAGTGTAAGTACTCACCGTTGTGTATCAGTAATGCTTGCCAGCCAGAAAGCATCCTATTTCAGACAGGCACACTATGCAATTGGTTTTGTCTCAGGTTTCTTAAAGACAAACAATGGCTTGTTTTTAATCAAAGCACTTAAAAGCAAGCCTGTGGCAGACAACCCTACCAACGTTGTTGTTAGCCTTTACCAGGCTGCAAGTTCATTCTCAGTAACTGTAATGCTGCGTAGAAGAGGAGTATGGGTGCTCCAGCTACTGTAACAGGCTCCAGACTCCCCCTTGGGCAACCGAGGCTGCCAAGCTGTTGGCAGGCTGAAAGATGGCGCGTTGAACACTCAGGTTCAGGGGATGGATCACACAGGGATATTTTCCAGTTGTTCCTTTTGTGTCAATGAGTTGGACAACAATGTTAGTTAAGGTGGAACTGAGTGAGTACTAAGTGGAAGACAAAAGGAATAAAGTTCTTAAGCAGAACAAAAGAGAGCTTAATGCCTTGGGGTTTCCAAACAGTCCTCTAACGCCCTTGAAACAGGCACTAAATATATCCATCTCTACTTCGGGGATGGATATCTCAAAACATTTTGCCATTTCAGTTCACAAATCTAACCACAGGCTGAATACACAGAAAGATTCCCTATTTCATGAGTCACATCATGAAAAAAGTCATTTTTGAGGAAGTAAGAGGGAAAATCTGAGAAAAAGATTCAGAAAGTTGCTTTCCCAATAGATATATATTAGCTATTTATTTGCAAATTAACCCTAAACCTGTGCATGTGGTATCATGACTACAACCATTTGCACAGCTACTGATGCCATGCAGAAAAAGCAGGTACACAGCCTGAGGCCAATAATGACAGGGACACAAGATGCTAAGGTAGGAAGCCACTGGCTCCTTTGGTCTCTGTTGAGTAGGAATGTGGTAACTAAACAAGAAACAGGTCATCTACAAAAATAGGCCAGCTAATTGGCATTTATTTTTTGTCTATTAACCTTTTCCAAGGCTTAGTCTTAGGAGCCCTGAGATTAAATACCAAGGGACTTAAACTTTCAGTTTCTACGGTTCCCTGAAAATGTCAATGGCTAATAAAAGTCACCACACATTTAATTACTGACGAGGCTTTTGGCTTGACATGCATTTTGGGGTATACCTGTAACAGCCGGTTGTGTTGGGCAGTCATTAGCTTCTCTGATTTCAAAGAGGAACCAGTGTTTCAAACCAGTATGTATGCAACCACCCAGTAAAGGAAGCTACCCAATCACAGCCCATGAGAACTGCAAACAGACAAAACTTTAGTAAAGAATTCCACAACAGGCAAAAACTGTCCAAATGTCTCTCACCTGATTTTTAACTCTTATCATACAAGTAATCTCAGAGCAATCTTGAAGATGAATCTTTTGAGGTGTACTTGTAAAGTCTTTGGTGTTCCAAATATACAGGTCACTACTTCCTGAATAAGACGTCCACACTTCATCTCTCTAAAGCACAGAAAGATATGTTTAACGTGAGCACTGCTGACAGGAAGCATGCTGTGGTAAGTAACTATGGCTTGTAATGCCACATAGTCATGCTTCGTTTAAATTCTATTAACAGTTTAAATAAAATACCTCAGGAAAGAGCTGGAAGCAGAGAAAATAGGAAGACACGTCCTTCAGGTGATGCTCAATTTTCATCTGTAGTTGAAATTCATAAGTAGACACTACAAGTATGCAACTTCCAGTACCTTCAGTATTAAAGATAAAGGGTTAGTAACAGAAGTGCCTACTTCCTCTATCTCTGTAAACCACGGAGAAAAAGGCAAAATAAAATGGATGCATCTAACAACTGTCTTGTTTCTTAATCAAGAGTGAAATCTTTGAGGCACTTCTTCCTGTTTTTCACAGTATCTATTTTTTTGATCTGTTCTTTCTCCAAACGCTAGTCGCTATTCTGCAGTGCATACACTTGTTAGTTTAGAGTCCAAAAATGATGAGAGGAGAAGAAACAAACTGCTTAAAATTAGGATATCTCATCCTTAGGTTCTCAAGTACACAATTATTTTCATCTACAGAACTGACACCAAGTGTCTGTGCTGCAAAGTTAACAGGGCTGAATCCTTACCCCGCCCCAGCAATGACAGCATCGCTACTGCCCATGGCAGGACCAGGAATTTCCCAAGGCTTTAGCTGCCGTTCTGTTAAGATATGTTTGGATCCAGGCTCCTATGTATGGCAGTACTGAGAATCAGTGCAAAATTCTTGAATCGGTCACCATTTATGAAACAACTTCAAGATGATCTTTTACCCTAGCACAAAACTTTACTTCATTCATCTAAATTCCTACAGAGGGGATGACATTTCTAGAAGTAGCCAAAGTGCAGGTCTGGGGATTTACAAAGTCAGACAATACTGTAAAGTCTAGCTGAAATACCAAACACAATTTGCAACCGCTATTGCCCCTCTAAACTTTAAAAGGACTTTCTCAAAGTTTTCCATTCCAATTTACAGGCATCGCCAGGGGAGGTCAGACAAATACAGCGTAGCCAGAAGTCACATCCTGCAGCCGGGGCAACACCTCCAGGAGTGATCCAAGCTAGCCATCTGTGTAAGTGTTTTGGAGGCCTTACCTACAGAAGGCTGCTTAAACAGACTTAAGTGGAGAATGAGGGAAGAACATCATAGAGTCATTTAGGTTGGAAAAGACCTTTAAGATCATCAAGTCCAACCGTTAACCTTGTAACCGTTAACCTTAGTACATGTACACATAAGTCTGAGTTTGAAATTAATGTATTGTTCTGTCTAACAAAACAGCATCTTATGTGATGTATTTTTTTTTTTTTTTTTAATTATTTGAGGAATGAACTTACAGCACCACAGTTGGTCGTTATGAAGCTTGATAGAAGTGAGATTTTGGCAGGGCAGCTGAAAGACACGGTTAACTTTCAGAGTGCTGATGTTCCAAGCAATCANTCAACAACAACCCCCACCCCGCCACCAAAAACAATAAATTATTCCCAACATGTAGGAAAATCAGTTGCTGGTTTCCTACGTGGGCTCCTTTTCATTGAGCGTAAGTTAACTTTTTGCCTTTCTTTCAGACAAATAATTAAAGCACAATACTATACGACTTGGATCTTTAACTAGTCCTCTGCTTGCTGTGGGCCAAATTGTCTAGGCTGGTGAATACTGTTCTAGCTACATAAAATGGGTTTCTATTTAACCACAGAAAGATTCTCCACGTGTCCATGACTCTTCCGGTGGTACAGATGTCCTCCACATTTGCCCGTATATGTATTTTTAAGAAGAAAACATTAGAATTAAATATACCTGGGTATTCCATTCTTCTTCTCCACAATGATGTCTGTAACATCAGAACGATGATCATTTAGTTGCTTATTACAAGACATACTGTGGGTGTTGATTATATAAATAATGGAGTCTTGAGAACCGATCCACACTTGACTCTGTTCTACCATGATCATACAAGTC